>CAUYPO010037348.1:0-10309 GCA_963574435.1 Cheirogaleus major | reverse complement strand
GCACTTCTACGAGCCATAAGGCAAAAGCAGCAGGTAACTTACAAAGGAAAACCCATCAGACTAACTGCAGACTTCTCAACTGAGACCTTATAAGCCAGAGGGATTGGGGCCCATTCTCAGTCTTCTCAAACAGAATAATGGCCAGCCTAGAATTTTGTATCCTGCAAAACTAAGTTATATGAGGGGAAAACAAAGTCTTTCTCAGACAAGCAAACACTGAGAGAATTTGTCAAGATAAGACCTGCTCTGTAGAAAGTACTCAGAACTGCATTATACATAGATCAGCACAACAGACATCCACAATGTAAAATCACCTAAAAGCTAAAGGTCAAATGCCAGATACCAATATGGCTCAAGAGATAAAACAAGGCAAAAAAGTTCTACTCAACAGGATCAACAGAAATCTACCCTACTTATCAATTCTTTCAAGAAATGTGAATGGCTTGAACACCCCACTGAAGACATAGGCTGGCAGAATGGATAAATAAATTTAAGGCAAGTATCTGCTGTCTCCAGGAAACACATCTAACCCACAAGGACTCATTCAGACTCAAGGTGAAGGGATGGAAAACAACATTCCATGCAAATGGAAACCAAAAGAAAGCTGCTATAGCAGTTCTTGTATCAGATGACATAGTATTCAAATCAACAAATGCAATGAAAGACAAAGATGGTCATTATATAATGATAAAGGGAACAATTCAACAAGAAGATATAAAAATTCTAAATATTTATGCACCTAACACAGGCGCACCCAGATTCATAAAGCAAACCCTACTTGATCTAAAACAATATGACACCAGTAGTATTGTAATAGCCAGGGATTCTAACACCCCTCTGACAGAACAGGACATATTCTCCAAACAGAAAATAAACAAAGAAACAATGGACTTAAACAGAACTCTAGAACAAAAGCACCTAACAGAGACATTTACAGAACATTCTACACAAAAACCACTGAATATACATTCTCCTAATCAACTCATGGGACATTTCCTAAGATTAATCACTTCCTAGGCCATAAAACATGTCTCAATGAATTTTAAAAAACAGAAATTATACCATGCATCTTCTCAGACCACAGTGGAATAAAATTAGAAATCAACTCCAACAGAAACACTCATCTCTAAGCAAACTCATGGAAACTAAACAACCTACTGCTGAATGATAGTCAGGTCAAGGAGTAAATTAAGATGGAAATCAAAAGATTCTTTGAACTAAATGATAACGGGGACACAAGTTATCAAAATCTGTAGGATATTGCTAAAGCAGTCCTGAGAGGAAAAGTCATAACCATAAATGCCTACACTCAAAAGACAGAAAGATCACAAATCAACAATCTAATGAGTCAACTCAAAGAACTGAAAAAGAATGAGCAAACCAATCCCAAACCCAGCAGAATAAAAGAAATAACCAAGATCAGAGCAGAACTAAATGAAATCTATAACAAAAGAAAAGAAGATTAATACAGAAGATTAATGAAACAAAAAGTTGATTCTTTGAAAAAAATAAATAAAATTGACACGCCTCTCACTGGGCAAACTAGAAGCAGAAAAGAAAGGACTCTAATAAGCTCTATCAGGAATGAAATTACAACTGATACCATGGAAATATAAAATATCATCTTTGAATACCATAAAAATCTCTGTAAACATAAACTTGAAAACGTGGAGGAAATGGACAAATTCTTAGAAACACACAGCCTCCCTAGGCTTAATCAGGAAGAAATAAATTCCTGAACAGACCAAATCAAGTACTGAAATTGAAGCAGCAATAAAAAATCTTCAAAAAAATGTCCCAGACCATATGGTTTCACACCAGAATTTTATCAGACCTACAAAGAACAGGTACCTGTCCTGTAGAAATTATTTCACAATATCAAGAAGGAAGGAATCCTCCCCAACACATTTTACAAATTCAACATCATCTTGATACCAAAGCCAGTAAAGGACTCAACAAAAAACCAAAACTACAGACCAATATCCCTTATGAATATAGATGAATATAAAATTCTCAACAAAATCCTAGCAAACCAAATTCCGCTGCTCATCAAAAAAATCATCCATCATGACCAAGTGGGCTTCATCCCAGAGATGCAGTGATGGTTCAACAAATGCAAATCTATAAATGCAATTCACCACATGAAGAGAAGTAACAACAAAGACCATATGGTCCTCTCAATAGATGCAGAAAATTCATTTAACAAAATTCGGCACCCTTTATAAGAATGCTTAACAAAATAGACAAAGACGAGACATACCTAAAAATAATAAAAGCCATATACAACAAACCCACAGTAAACATCTATTGAACAGAGAAAAAATTGAAAGCATTCCCGCTTAGAACTGGAACCAGAGTTCAACATAGTGCTGGAAGTCCTAGCCAGAGCAATCAGACAAGAGAAGGAAATCAAGGGCATCCAAATAGGGGCAGAAGAGGCCAAACTATCACTTTTTACAGATGATATGATCATATATCTAGAAAACCCCAAGATTCTACCATGAGACAACTGGAATTGATCAATGAATTCAACAAAGTCTCAGGTTCCAAATTCAATGTACACAAATCAATAGCATTCATATACACCAACTACTGTCAAGCTGAGAACAAAATCAAAGACTCAATATCTTTCATGATAGCATAAAAGAAAATAAAATACCTAGGAATATAATTAATTACGGATGCGAAAGACCTCTACAGGGAAAACTACAAAACACTGAGGAAGGCAAGAGCAGAGGACATAAACACATGGAAATACCATGCTCATGGATCAGCAGAATCAATACTGTTAAAATGTCTATATTACCCAAGTGATCTACAGATTCAATGCAATCCCTTTTAAAATAGCAACATCATTTTTCACAGATCTAGAAAAAATAATTCAACACTTCATATGGAACCAGAGAAGACCCCATATAGCCAAAGCAACTTTAAGCAAAAAGAACAAATTGAGAGGCATCAATTTACCAGACTTCAAACTACACTACAAGGCTATAGTAACCAAAACAGCATGGTACTGGCAGAAGAACAGAGACATAGACCAATAGAACAGGACTGAGAACCCATATATAAAACCATCCTCATATAGCCATCTGATCTTTGACAAAGCAGACAAAAACATACACAGAGGAAAAGAATCCCTATTCAATAAATGGTGCTGGGAAAACTGGATAGCCACATGTAGAAGACTGAAACAAACCTCATGGTGGATAATACACTTAAACCTAAGGCATGAAACTATAAGAGTTCTAGAAGAAAATGTTGGAAAAACTCTTACAGACATTGGCCTAGGTAATGAATTTATGAAGAAGACCCTAGAGGCAATCACAGCAACAACAAAAATAAATAAAGGGGACCTGATCAAATTAAAAAGCTTCTGCACAGCAAAGGAAATAATCAACAAAGCAAACAGACAACCTACAAAATGGGAGAAAATATTTGTATGCTATATATCTGATAAAGGGCTGATAACTAGAATTTATTAGTATATACAGCTCGGGAAAATCAGCAAGAAAATATCAAACAACTCTATAAAAAAGTGGGCAAAGGACATGAAACTTTTCAAAAGAAGATAGGCTAATGGTCAACACACATATGAAAAAATGCTCAACATCTCTAATCATCAGGGAAATGCAAATCAAAACCACAATGAGATATCACTTATCTCCACTGAGAATGGCCTTTATCAAAAAGTCCCAAAATTATAAATGTTGGCATGGATGTGGAGAGATAGGAACACTCCTACACTGCTGGTGGGACTGCAAACTAGTGCAACCTCTGTGGGAAGCAATATGGAGATATCTTAAAGCGATACAAGTGGATCTACCATTTGATCCAGCAATCCCATTACTGGGCATCTACCCAAAGGAAAAAAACAAATTCTATAAAGAGACATCTGCATTCAAATGTTTATAGCAGCACAGTTCACAATTTCAAAGTTGTGGAAACAATCCAAGTGCCCAGTAACACACAAGTGGATTAATAAAATAGGGTATATGTATACCATGGAGTACTACTCAGCCATAAAATAAAATGGTGATCTAACACCTCTTATATTATCCTGGATGGAGCTGGAGCCCATTCTACTAAGTGAAGTATCACAAGAATGAAAAAACAAGCACCACATGTACTCACCATTAAAATGGTACTAATCGATCAAAACTTAATTGCACATGTGGAAGTAATATTCATTTGGTGTCGGGCAGGTGGGAGGGGGAGGAGGGTGCAGTGTGCTGTCTGGAAGATGGGCATGCTTGTAGCTCTAAGGTGGCGTCAAGGCAATTTATGTAACCAAAGTGTTTGTACCCCAAAAATATTCTGAAATTTTTTTAAAAAGTAACTGTAGCACATACTGTACTACTGTAATAATTTTGTAGCTGCCTGTTGCTGCTATCGCAGTGAGCTCAAGTGTTCTACATGCTTAAAATACCAAGGTGAGCAGTTTGTCTCTCCAGTAAGTTGCATATAGCAGTAAAAAGTGATCTCTTACATAGTTCTTATGTATTTTTCATTGTGTTTAGTGCAATACTGTAAACCTTGAATAACACCAGGGGACCAATATGAAGTGCCACTAGTGATACTGGAAGTGTTCCCAAGAAGCAGAGAAAAGTCATAATATACAAGAAAAAGTTGAATTGCCTCATATGTACCATAGATTGAGGTCTGCGGCTGCAGTTGCCACCATTTCAGACAGATGACTCACCTAATAAACAGATGATGTAAACTTATAGTATTGGTAAGTACAGTACAATAAATGTATTTTCTCTTACTTATGATTTTCTTAATAACATTTTCTTTTCCCTAGCTTACTTTATTATAATAACACATTATATAATTCATACACAAAATGTGTTAATTGACTGGTTATATTATTGGTAAGGCTTCCACTTAACAGTAAACTATTAGTAGTTAAGTCTTGGAGGAATCAAAAGTTATATGTAGATTTTTCACTGCACAGGAATGGTACCTCTAAATCTCCACATTTTTCAAGGGTCAACTGTACACTGAAAGATATTGTTTCAAGTTGTTAGACATTATGTCATACTTACTTCACCTTTCATTAGGAATAATTATAAAATAACAATACCTAACACATAGTGTCTAACATCTAGTAAGTGCTCAGTAAATGTTAGGTATTATTTTATAATTATTAATTGAAAAATCCATTCCTACTGAGGAATAGATGCATAAATTATGATTTTATCATACGATTTTAATATTATATAACAGTAAAAATAAATTAATTTGTTCTATATGCATCATAATGGACAAATCTCAAAAGAATAATATTTGGCTGGTAAAAGCAAATTTTGAAAATATATGAAACAATAATATATATGGTTTTTGATATGTAAATGTGTAGTAAAATAGAAAAACATTGACAAGAAAGTTACATAACAACTGCTAACTAGTGATTAACTCTGAAGAGGGAAGGAGAATAGAGAGATTGTTTTTTAAAAAAAATTTCAAATGTTTCTATAAAATTTCAGTTTCTAACAAAAGGTGAAGTAAGTATGACATACTGGCTAACATCTGGTAATTCGGGATGGAGGGTACGTGAGTGTTCATTATAATGCTTTCTTCTTCTGAATGTTTGGAACATTTCATACCTTAAAAAATTTCATTAAAGGGAACTAGAATAAAAATAATATCTCATCTTGTCATAGCACTGACTATGGTGTCAGGCACCATTCTAACTGCTTTACTTATATTAATTCCTTTAATACTCATAATAACCCTATGAGGTAGGTTACATTATAATCCCAATTTTATAAAAACATGGGCAAACTGAAGCCCAGAAAAGTTAAGCAACTTCCCCACGGTTGCACAGCAAGTGGTATGGTTCCAGAGTCTGTGCTGTGCATACTGCCTCTCTATACCTTCTTCTAGAAAACCAGAAAGTAATAGCCTGCAAACCTCATTCGAAAAAAATTATTAATGCTGAAACCGACAGTCTGTCTCCAAGAGAAAGATTATGTTTTATTTTCTTTCCATCCAGAATGAGAAACCAACTAAATTCAGGTAAAGTAAGTTATATGTGTTTTTAGAATTCAAGAAGTTAGTATCATATTTATCATTTTAGAAGCTATATAAGCTTTTCTCCTTTCTCCTATATATGCTACACAAACTTTAAGCAACTCACTTGGCATTCTTTTCAGCATCTAAAAGAGCTTGTGCCAAATCCCTGTGGGCCTTCTCTGCTTCCTTTGTTAATTTCACATCATGTGCCCGAACCAGACACAGTTCTCTGAAATAAAGCAAAGAAATTTTTAATTCATAGTTGGAAACTTCCAAAAGTTTCTACTCAGGAAATCAGATTTATACTGATGCATCTTCTCAGTTATTATGTGTACTTTCCTTCCTAGTTTTTCCACCTTATAAACCAAATCAAGAAATCTAGTATACATTCTGGGTGGGATCTTGACAGGTTTGGCTATAGAATCAGGCTGGCAAGAAAAAGCAGAAAGAAGATGGGGAAGGAGGATCCTCTAGAATGGAGTGGAGGCAGATGCTGACAGGCCCCCACGCTGCTCTACCCGTGTGATATGCCTCTCCTGTCCTCTTTATTCTCGCCACTAATCATCTCACCTCAAAGTCAGATGATCACTAGCCTTGACTATTACACAGTACTTATTCTCTTTGAGATTTGAACCTTAACATCCAAATCATGACACTGCTCTGTAAAGGTGATTCCCCGTGAAATATACTGAGAGCCTTAGTTTTGTGTTAACCTGCATTTCTCTATATCTGTATCTATAACGGTATCCAGTTCTTTCTGTTCTCTTGCTAAACATGAAGACAGAAGAGCCTGTACCTTTAATCATTCCACTTTCCCTGAACAAATAACTTAGCATTTTGTTTTGTGTTTAAGATAACTGCAGTTTTTACCTGGTCAGTTCCTCAATAACATGCTTAAAATTATACAGTTCTTCTAAAATGCGCTGGTCCATCACTCGCTGAGTTACCAAATCTTTGTAGAAATCAATCATCTGCCGAGCAATCTGATCAAGCAGTTGTACATACCTCTCTCTGCATGAGAAAGAAAGGAAAAAAGACATCATGCAGAAAGAAAAGAAAAAGGAGCCAGAAAATATGCAAGAAAGTATTAGGGAAAGAAATAGTAAATAGATATTCACAAAAGACATGTAGGAAGAACAGATAGGAAAAAAAAAGGGATCTAGGCTGTGTTTTCCTGCCATGCCATACAAATGAATGAACAATTGTGGAGAGTTGTAACCAGAACCAAAATTATTTGGAATAACATATCTGAGATGTAAAACAAAAATAAGGACTTGTCTTATTTCTTCTTCTAGATTATAAACTCTATGAGAATAGAAACCATGTCTTACATATTTTTATCTTTACAACATCTAACAGAGTGCCTTGAATACAGTGAGATTTTTATAAATAGTTCAATTCTGAATAAAACTACTTTTCTCAAATTGGCAAAATGTAAAAAGACACCAACTGTTCAAAAATAAACAAAGACCTTTAATACCAAGAAGTAATTTCTTTTGCTTCTGAATAAAACCAAACAAAATATTTGGAAGTGATTATAGATGATAAATTATAAATACTATAACTGAATAGTATTCATTTATATTAAAAGTGATCCAGGTGTTATGCCCTAAAGCCTGAGGTCCTTGAATTGCAATATCTTTGAGTTGGACTGGTCATTTAGTTTAAATTCTCACCCACTGACAGAAAGAATTATAAACATTTAAAGTGACAGGGAGTTTATCAGCTCCATATGCAGCTCATACATTGGAAAGCATTCATTTAGGATTTCTCCTCTTGACAATATAGGGAGTAGATACTCTGAAGGGCCCTCCCATTACAATACAACCAGATCTATAAGACAGCATATTTTTCAAAGCATTATTGAGCATGCAGGAAGAAATAGAATCCTCTAATGATGAAAAACAAAAAGAACAAACAAAAGACAATAAATTAAAAATGGAACAGGAGTTATAAGCAGTATTCAGTAAGCAAACCCAAGGTCAGAGTTGCCCCCAGGAAAAATTTTTAGGTTGGTACAAAAGTAATTACGGTTTCAGTTCATGAATTTTAAATCATTATAACTAGGCTCAAAAACACCTTTATTCATCAAAATAGGAACCATTATAATCAACACATTTTTGACAATAAGAAATAAGTTTGTTTATTCCTGTAGCATAAAAATCTGTGCTTAGGGATTCGAGGAACTCTTGGAAAGCATTTTCTACATCCTGCCGGTTGTGGAAGCGTTTTCCCTGCAAAAAGCTGTGGAGAGGCTTGAAGACGTGGTAGTCGGGTGGCAAGAGGTCAGGTGCATGTGGTAGATGAGGCAAAACTTCATAGCCCAATTTGTTCAACTTTTGAAGCGTTGGTTATGTGACGTGTGGTCAGGTATCGTTGTGAAGAATTGGGCCCTTTCTGTTGACCAATGCCAGCAGCAGGCACTGCAGTTCTCGGTGCATCTCATTGATTTGCTAAGCACACTTCTCAGATGCAACAGTTTTGCTGGGATTCAGAAAGCTGTAGTGGATTGGACCAGCAGCAGACCACCAAACAGTGATCAGGACATTTTTTTGGTGCAAGTTTGGCTTTGGGAAGTGCTTTGGAGCTTCTTCTCAGCCCAGCCACTGAGCCGATCATAGCTGCTTGCTGTATACAACCCACTTTTTGTGGCACATCACAATCCAATCAAGAAATGGTTCGTTGTTGCTGCGTACATTAAGAAAGGACAACACTTCAAAATGACGATTTTTTTGATTTTCAGTCAGCTCGTGAGGCACCCACTTATCGAGCTTTTTCACTTTTCCAATTTGCTTCAAGTGCAGAACGGACATAGAATGGTCTACGTCGAGTTCTTCGGCAACTTCTTGTGCAGTTGTAAGAGGATCAGCTTTGATGATTGCTCTCAGTTGGTCGTCATCAACTTCCACTGGCCAGCCACTGCGCTCCTCATCTTCAAGGCTCTTGTCTCCTTTGCAAAACTTCTTGAACTGTACATTCATTAGCAGTTCCTGGGCCAAATGTATTGTTGATGTTGCAAGTTGTCTCCACTGCTTTACTACCCATTTTGAACTCGAATAAGAAAATCACTCCAATTTGCTTTTTGTCTAACATCATTTCCATAGTCTAAAATAAATATAAAATAAATAGCAAGTAACAAGGCATTAGCAAAAAAAACATGAAGCGAGAAATGCTGAAATGTAATTGTGTTGGGAAAAAAAATAAAGTGAGAAATGTGCATTAAAATGATGTATGACATAACCACATTTATTTAAGAATGTATTCCAGTCTCAAGGAGCAAATTTTAACAATGCTAAACCGCGATTACTTTTGCATCGACCTAATAACACTAGGACTGAGAGACTAAGCCTAGGACCCACTTTAACATGGGAAACCTGGGCAAGTACAGGACTACTGCATGAAGCCCAGATTCTAGAAGGGAGCAAAATACAAATGCTCTCTTCAGGAAAGCATCCTGATTTATACCCTGAGGATTCTATGGTTCAGATCAGCCAAATAATACCTCTGCAAACAAAGATTACAAAATACTAATGTAAATCAACCATGAATGAGACTCAGAAGAAACAATAAACAGCAGATTTAGATATTAAAGTTCTCCATATATTAAAATTATCAGAATTAGAATATCAAACTATGTGTGAAATGTTTGAGAAATAAAAGATGGAATCCAAAAATAAACAATTAAAAATTATTATATATGATGAGACACATATGGAAACAAACCAATAGAATCTTAGGAGAAATAATATAATTGCTGAATTAACAACAGATAGGTTACAGCAGAATAGACACAGCTAAAGAAGGCAGTAATGTCCTAGAAAAAATTATCTAGAATGTAGCACAGAGAAAAGAAGATGGAAATTATGAAAAAGACATTAAGAGACAAAGAGGATAGAATGAAAATATCTAATATAAATCTAATCAAAGTTCCAGAAAGAGAAGACAGACAGAGTGCAGTATAGACATTAGTCAGACTGACTCGAGGGGGGAGGTGGGGCATGGGCAATATACATAACCTTAACATTTGTACCCCCATAATATGCTGAAATAAAAAAAAAAAATAGACAGCACTCTGGGAGGCCGAGGCGGGTGGATTGTTTGAGCTCAGGAGTTCGAGACCAGCCTGAGCAAGAGCGAGACCCTGTCTCTACTAGAAATAGAAAGAAATTAATTGGACATCTAAAAATATACAGAAAAAATTAGCTGGGCATGGTGGCGCATGCCTGTAGTCCCAGCTACTTGGGAGGCTGAGGCAGGAGGATCGCTTGAGCCCAGGAGTTTGAGGTTGCTG
>CAUYPO010037347.1:0-18877 GCA_963574435.1 Cheirogaleus major | reverse complement strand
AAGACATCTGAAGGTTTTTAGTCCATTTGGCACCATGTAAGTTACTGGTAAACTCAGCAGGAACAGTTTTGGAAAACTGGTGTAGGTAGTAGGCAAACTAGGGGGTTCAAGAGTAAATGGGTGTCGGCCGGGTGGCGGTGGGTCACGCCTGTAATCCTAGCACTCTGGGAGGCTGAGGTGGGCAGATTGCTCAAGGTCAGGAGTTCAAGACCAGCCTGAGCAAGAGCAAGACCCCGTCTCTACTATAAATAGAAAGAAATTAATTGGCTACCTAAAAATATATATATAAAAAAAAATTAGCCGGGCATGGTGGCGCATGCCTGTAGTCCCAGCTACTTGGGAGGCTGAGGCAGGAGGATTGCTTGAGCCCAGGAGTTTGAGGTTGCTGTGAGCAAAGCTGACGCGACAGCACTCTAGCCCGGGAAACAGAAGTTAGACTCTGTCTCAAAAAAAAAAAAAACAGCCTTAGCCCATAAATCCAGGTGATGGCCTGAGCCACTAAGTCCAAATGCCCTAAGTCTGGAATTGCAAGTCAAAGTGCTAAATAAGAGAGACTTTACATGGGGCCCCGACTCCCCAGCTTCAGCTCCTGCACTGCAAAGGGTGTCAAGGACATCCCCACGCCGCAGCCACGCTCAGGCCGCAGCCCGCACGTACCCAAAGGCCTCGCAGCGCTTCTGGTAGACGTCCAGCTGATGCTGCAGCGGGGCCGGGTCGCTCTGGCCCAGGCGGTTGATGTCAAGAATGGCGACGAGGTTGTCAAGCTTGTAGATGCTGGCAAAGGCCATGGCCTCCCACACGGAGCCCTCCGACAGCTCCCCGTCGCCCAGCATGCAGTAGACTCGGTAGCTGCAGACACAGGCGGGTCAGAGGATAGCCCGGCTCCCAGCCCCGCCCCACCCCACCCACAGCCTGCTTTCCGGGTTAGGAGCAGCCACACGGACATGCAGAATAGACAGCGTTCACAGGAAAGGGGCACGAGCACCCACACCCCATGAGGAAATGGCTGCGAAGGAAGCTGTCAGGAGCCTCGGCAGTAAGTACTGCGGTTAGGAAACAAGAGGTCTGAGAACGGGGATCTGGCCAGAAGACCCAGAAGAACGGGGGCGGGGAGGGAAGGGGCACACTGCTCACACTGGGCAGGAGGGCCTAAGCCACCTGCTGCAGGGGCCAGATCCTGCATGAAGCAGGAAGCGGCCCAGGAACCCACTGGGTGGGCTGGGGGGAGGGAAGCCTGTGTGGGAGGAGCTGGGGCGGGGAGGCTGCATCCCCCTCACTCAGGCAGGGGATGGGAGCTACCTAGGGCCCTTGAGGACTCGGTGACTCACTGGATGGGCTTTCCCCAAGGCTGGTTCTGGTCCCTATGACAAGCTGGGCCTGGCCCTTTTTCTACCCTGGGGCCTTCTCCTCCCCTCAACACAGGCCGTGAGATATGGTGAAAGGAGCCCTGAGCTCAGGACAGATCACCCAGCAAACAGAACCTCCCCAGCCGAGGCAGGGGGAGTGAAGGGCTGAGGCTGGGGGCAGGGAGGCCCATCCAGGGACTCTGACCCCAGCCCTGGGAGACGTGAGGAGACGGGGGTGGCAGCAACAGGCCTAGAAAAATGAACACCACCTAACCCCTCCCCGCTCCAGGTATGTCCAGCTGTTACTCCCAAAACATGCAAAGAAAGGAAACAGGCTCGGAATGGTGAAGCAACTTGTCTGAAGGTCCTGCTGTTGGGAAGGAGCAGAGCCAGGGTTCAAGCAGCCTGACTGCGGCCTAGACGTGCACTCCTCACTGTGAGGCATGCATGCGTTAGGCCGACGGGACTTGGGGATCTCCCATTGTCCTGCCCTGGACCCAGCTGTGTGGCCCCATGGAAGGAGGCTGGTGCCTGGTCGGGCCCAGAGGGGACACAGCTGCCCTCCTGCTGCTACAGAAAAAGGCCCTGGACCCGGCTGAGGCTCAGCTGTCCAGGCTTCTGGGTCTCCCTGCTGTGGGACCAAGGCAGGGGGAGCAGGAGGAAGAGGATGGGACAGATAGCCGAGCTGCCAGCATAACTCAGCACTTCCTCAGGCCACCGATGGGGCACGCTCCCTGAGTCCTCCTGTGGTCTCCGCCAGGCCAGGCCACTGGTTCCATGGCCAGAAGGACAAGGCCTCAGCGCCCACGCTTTACCAAGGCCCTACTGGACCCAGGCGTTTCTGAAACTGGGTTCTGTCCCAGGCTTGTCTCCTCTCTCCTGCAGGGTGTGTGAAGGGGCCCAGAAGCCTTGGGGGGCTCTGGTCTCGCACAGTAGCTCCCAAAAGGGACCACCCTGACAGGGTTGAGCTGGAGAGGCCCATAGGGAACCTGGACTTCCCTAGGAAGGGGTCCCAGGGAAAAAGACTGGCTGCTGCCCCAGCCCACACCCACTTCTACAGAAATCAGGCTGGGGCTAACAGCGGAGTCACCGCATAGCTTTGGGCTGAGGCTGGGGACAAGGCTAGCCCTGTGGAGCCAACAGGCTCGGGCCAGGAGGGCGTTCAGAGGGCCTGAGGAGATGCTACGGAAGGGTTCCTGTAAGCAGGAAAGGAGGGCTACGGAAGCCAGGGCTAGGCCAGACGAGATGGCTCACGCCTGTAATCCTAGCACTCTGGGAGGCTGAGGCAGGAGGATCGCTTGAGCTCAGGAGTTCGAGACCAGCCTGAGCAAGACCCTATCTCTACTAAAAAATAGAAAATATTAGCCAGGCATGGTAGACCCAGCTACTCGGGAGGCTGAAGCAGGAGGATTGCTTGAGCCCAGGAGTTTGAGGTTCCTGTGAGCTAGGCTAAAGCCACAGCACTCTAGCCCAGGCAACAGATGCTGCCTCCGGGAGCCTGGCCTGCCCTGATAATCCCTCATGCCCTGACCGCCTCCCAGGTACAGTCTGAGGGCCTAGGCCTCAGCCAACTCTGGCCCCAGGGAACCCAGCTCCTCCCTACGCTGACTTGTTTCATTATGTTGGGGTCGAGAAATGACTCTTCATAGGGAATTATTTCAAGCAACTGTAGGCAATAATTAACTCACATCTCTGGTTCTATGCCAAATAGAATGCTCTTAAAAATATATTTGGAGACTCTGTCTCCAAAATTTTCCAAAAGGCAGAATATAAAGTTATTTGTATACTAGGATTAAAAATGTTTGTGTTTTCTTCATGATAACAAAAGAGGAAATATAATATATTATTAGCTTTAAATCAGGGATAGTGGTGATATTAAGAACAAGGAAAACGTTCGTTTCTTTTTAACAACATTCTGTATTTTTCAAATAGATGAGATGGCAGGGAGGACCGGTGACTGGAGCCTGATCTGCTGTCAGGACGCTGCCTCCGGGGGCCTGGCCTGCCCTGATAATCCCTCATGCCCTGACCGCCTCCCAGGTACAGTCTGAGGGCCTAGGCCTCAGCTAACCCTGGCCCCAGGGAACCCAGCTCCTCCCTACGCTGACTTGTTTCATTATGTTGGGGTCGAGAAATGACTCTTCATAGGGAATTATTTCAAGCAACCCTAGGCAATAATTAACTCACATCTCTGGTTCTATGCCAAATAGAATGCTCTTAAAAATACATCCCATTCATTGTGACCTCCTCTCTTCATGGTGAATCACTTCCGGGTGTAGCTGAGTCTGTCCCAAAGTTGGGCCGGGACTGAAAGCGAGAGCTGTGCTGGCAGGCGACACCGGCCTGTGGGGCTCTGGAAGGGGCGGTGAGGCCTGCTGGAGAGCCAGCCCCAGGGAAGGGCCTGCATACGGAAGGCGCCCCCTGCGCGCCTAACCTGAGTGGCCGCCCTCAGGCTGTTCGCCCACCCTCTGCAGTTCAATCTCTCAAATATTCGCTTCTCCCCTGCTGGTAGCAGGTGGCTCACGGGTACCCCAGAGCCCTCCAGGACACCTGACTTCCCTTTTCCCAAGATGAAAGCAAGTGGCCCAGGCCTGAGCTCCTGGTACCTAGTCGGACAGGGGATGGAGGGTCCTTCTGAGACCTCCACGGTCCAGGCACCTGGGGGTAAGGCTGGGCCACCAAGGACCCCTCCCAAAACTGCCGAGGGTGGGAGTGAGGAGTAAGGCTGTTACCTGGCTTTGTCGAAGTATTTGCCCGTGTAGGCCATCCCACAAGCGGCCCCAAGTCCCTGGCCCAGGGAGCCAGTGGCCACGTCTGTGAAAGCTTGTCTCTGTCATAACAGAGGGCCATAGTTAATCACAGGGGACAGGAGGGATCCTGGCCTCGCCAGCCTCTGGATTCAGGGCTGCCACATGCCCACCCAGAAGGCCCTGCCCCAGGACTGCCTCCACCTAGGGTATGACTTCATTCAAGTCACTGTAGGTGTGGGTTCAAATACCAGCCCTGCCCACTAGAGCACTGTGTGGCCTCAGGCTGGGAAAGGAACCTCTCTGAGCCTCAGTTCCCGCATCACCCAGCTCATAAAGTGGCCAGTAGAATTCACAACAAAACTGACATAAAATGCTTGGCCCTAGTGGATACCCAGACCACGGTGACAGCTTTTGTGGTAACCCATGAAATCCAAACACTTGCAGAGATGCCAGCTGACAATCCAAGGAGCAAACTAGGTCGCTTCCCTGGGGTGTCACCAGCATCCTGTGGCCACTCCCTCGGCGACTCCCCAGTGGCCCTCCATGCTGCAGCTGTGTCTGTTTAGCCAGGGGAGCCATCGGGGAAGGGAAGCTTGGGAGAGGCCCTCCCTGAGGCCAACCAGGGCACCCCTGGCTGGGAAATCAAAAGAGCCTTGCCCTTCAGCAGCAGCTTGGGGTGAATACAGGGTACCGCCCCCAACACCTTGTTCTTTCCTTCCTTCCCTCAACACTCTCCTCTGCCTCCCAGTGGGCACCCTGCCCTTTCCCACATGGCTGGGAGCAAGTGCAGGCAGGGCCGGCAGGCAAGCTTACCGGGACAGGGTGCCCGTCCAGGTCGGAGCTGATCTTCCTCAGGTTCAGCAGCTCTCCCTCCGGGAGGAAGCCAGCTTCAGCCCAGACCGCGTACAGGATGGGAGCTGCGTGGCCCTGCCGGGAGGTGGGCAGCAGGGCAGTCAGAGGGGAGCTGACAAATTCGGGGCTGTTCCCACCACACACTGAACCCCGGGCCCGGCTCAGCCAGCTAGCCGGGGTATCCATTTCAGAGGAAGTAAACAACGGCCACTTCTCCCTTTCATCCCTCACCAGCCTCTTGGTTCACAGCCCAGAGTCCCCACAGCCAAGGCTGGGCGTGCACTGAGACCAGTGCAGGGGACAGCTGTGAGGCTGGACGAAGCCAAAACCCCAGCAGGCAGCTGGCTGCCCAAATCACTGGACTTGGACAGACTTCTAAGCTCTAAAGCCTTCCGAGAGACCAGACCCTCTGAGGCAGGCCTGGGGACAGGTGGATTTCAGGGCTCTGTGGCTGGGAGGGTGGGACAGGGAGCCTCCATCCAAAATCTTGCCACGGTGCAGGACCACTCCTGTGGGGAGCAGGCCGTGGCCTCAGGGGTGCTGGTACAACAAAGAAGCGCAGGCAGAAAGCCACACACTGTAACCCTAACCTACATTCCGGTTCTGCCTGTCAACACCTAACAGGTCGTTTCCATTGCCCCCTACCCATTCCTGCGGGTTAAAGCCTTGTTAATGCCCCACAGAAGAGCAACCCATTAATTCAGTCCCATATCTCTTAACCAGCTGGGCCAGCCCAGAGCAAGACAGAGAGAGGGGCCAGGATGGGTGGCTGGAGGAGGCCCCTGGGAGGGTGGGCTGAGGCTGGGCTTGGACTGCGGGTAGGTCTGCTGCGAGAGAGGAGGGCCTACCATACCAGGGCCCATGGGACATTAGCACCAGGCGAAGGGTGAATGGCAGTGGGCAGTGGGGCTCTTACCTTGGAGAGCACGAAGCGGTCGTTGTGAGGGTTCCGGGGGTCCTGGGACTTATAGCGCATGGTGTGGAAAAAGAGGACAGCCATGATCTCCGCGGCGCTGCAGCATGACGTGGGGTGGCTGTGGCCCAGGAGAGAAGATGCACATATGCATGGTGGCCTGGACCCAACCTAGTCACACAGCCCAGCTTGTCAGAGGGCCATGTGCTCCTGCTCCCTGGGAGGATACACAGGCCCCCAGGCGGCCAATGCTAGCAGCTTGAGGAATGGGCCAGCTAGTGGGTGCCAGGGGCTGTCACACCTTCCCAGGGGCACCAGCCCAGACCCTCAGAGTCATGGCAAGTGAATAATCCCAGGGCTGGACTAGAGTAAGAAGGGAGGGGCCCAGGAGAGACCGAGCACAGAAGACCCAGCCCAAGGCCTGCCCCATGGTGGGGGCAGCTGGTGTAGCGGGGAGCCCTGTTCCAACCTCGTGCCTCTTGGCAAGAGTCTAAGGACTCACCAGCTAAGGAGCAATGGCACCCCATGACTAAACAATGAGCCACACCCCAGGACTCTGCCCACTTTGGGGGTCACACTGCCTTCCCAGCCCCAGAGGTAGTGGTCCTCTGAGGCCAGGGGCCAGGGGTAAGGGACTGAGGCTCACGGAGTCACCACAAACCTCTCAGAAGCCTCGATATGTAAGCTTGGTAGCCTTAAAAATGGGGCTTTGGGCTTTGTAATGACATCACTTGGCTACTGGCAGCTTTATAAATGGGTATTTTGAGAGCTAGGGTAGCAACTTGGAGCTAGGCTTTTGTGCAGAATTTTAAAAGCAAAACAGTCTCATCTTCTATAAAGGCTATGATCATGTGAAAATAAAAACTTCTTCTGCCTATGGACAAGGGCCAGGGGGAGGCAGACAAAAGCAAGAACATGCCCTCCAGCCCTGCAGTGGCAGGGTCAAGGGTCCCCCCGCCTTTATCAGGCTCTTACTTGAATCACAGAATGGCTAACAGAGTGCAAGGGTTACACCTTAGACATGAGTCTTGTTCAGGTCTCTCAGGACCCACTTGATGAATCCAGCCCCTGCCCCAGAACGGGGCTAGCGGTTGGGCTTCCTGCTGGGAAACGCCCGCCACCAAGTCCTGGTCGGCTCTGACACCGTCTGGTCCACACCAGACTGTTTTGTTAAGATGTCAGCCTCAGGGCACATCCTCCCAGCCTCCCCACATGCAGCTCAGCGTAGCCCTCTCACGCTGCTCTCTGAGGTCCTTCACACCAAAACATGCCTGACGCCAAAGCCAAGGGACATGCAACATCTGGAGTTCACGCCAGCCTCCCTCCGCCCGTGCAGTTGGAGCCCCCAGCGGGTTACGGGTGAGTCACTCTCAGTGCAGACACATTAGTAGAGGAATCCGGAGAACTGTCCATGCTGGTTTAGTAGCCACATCCCCGCACACATCATACTTAACCATTTCTACGAGCTCCTGGTCATGGGGAAAAGACTACACCTGAAAGAGGGAGGTGAGGATGTGTAAAGAGAAACCTTTCCTGCCTGGCAAGAACCCTAATCCCTTGCTCCCGGTGCGACTTCAGTTGGAGGACACCCCAGTCAACACCGGCCAGGCTGACCTCCTACCCTTCCCACCTCCAGGGGCAGCCCCGTTCCTGAGGAACCCTGTTTCAAAAGTCACGGCCCATTATGAGGGAGTCTTGGTGGGAGAAGAACGTGGGTGGACACCAGGCCAGTGTCCTGAGCGGAAAGCAGGACGGCAGGTGCAGGGCTCCACCTGCCTTGAGACCCCGGGGGACATTCCCACTTGACCACCAGGAGAGGTGGGGCGGCACAAGCACTGTGTGCATGTACTGACACACGCCCAGGCCCAGGCAGAATGATGTGGAGGGGTAGAGAATCAGCCACAAAGCAGCACCACAAGTTGGGAAGTAGGAACAGCAGTTGATTTTAAGCCTTCCTTGCCAGGCTCTCGAGGGATGAGCCTGCGGCATTTCATCCACTCCTGTATCCAGCCAACTGCTGGCACCGTCTTCATACCCACAACATACAAAGTAAGGGGTCCTTAGGAGCCAGATGACCTCCCCACTTCTCCCAGAGCTTTCAAGGCCCTCCCTCTGCAAAGTGTCCCAGGGTGGGGATGGAGACAATGCCACTTGAGCCATGTGACTGGGGCAGGGGCTTCAACTCCCTGGGGCTCGGCTTCTCCACTTTGTGTAGGAGTGTCTGGGAGACCCAGTGAGATAAGGCATGCAAGGTGCCCAGGTCACCACCAGCCACCACCAGCCACTGAGGGACCACTTACCAAACCTCAGTGCCTCCAACTCCTCATACGCAGTCTGGGACCATGACCCCCACTCCCGGCCCCGCCCCTGCTGGCCACAGGCAGGTAAGAGGTAGGAAATAGGGACTGAGACAGAGATCTGCAAACTATAATGCACCAAGCACAGGAGATAGTTATTTTTTCAGCTGAACCTACTAAAGGGCCTCTGGGGCCAAAAGTGTAAGTCTGTGGGCTCAGGCCTGAGCTTCCCCTGCCATTCCAGCTTGCCTGGGCAGGACAACTGCAGGTGGAGGCCCCAGCCTGTGATGCTGTGTACGACACACCTGCGGAGGAAAACTGGTGGGAGACAGGGTGAGGGGCGGGATGGAGGGGGCCTAGGTACTAACACACTACTACCATGTTTCCCCGAAAATAAGACAGGGTCTTATATTTATTTTTCCTCAAGAAGACACCCTAGGGCTTGTTTTCAGGGGATGCGTTATTTTCCCCTCAAAGCCTCAGCTTGCAGCGCGCACAGGATGGCCGGGACCTGACAGGGGGAGCCGACCTTGTTGGTGGGGCTGCCCGCACCTTTCTGGTCACCTCTGGGATAGTAGCAGTCACGATGGGGCAGATGAGAAGGGCTGCTTGTCTTCTTTACCGCTCTGCGACGAAATGCATGGGTTGTGCAAATGCGCTGCGTAGCCACGCCCGTCACTAGGTCTTATTTTCGGGGTAGGGCTTCTATCGCGCAAATGCTTAGAAATCCTGCTAGGGCTTATTTTATGGGTAGGTCTTATTTTTGGGGAAACACGGTAGTTACCACTGACTATGATAACGGGGCTTATAAGCAGACTTGTTCAGAAACCCTGCCTTGGCCTAAAGGGTCCACTTACAATCCCAACTAGTTCAGGCTAGGAAGATGGCGTGGCGAGCTTAGAGCTAGGCCCAAATCAAGTTTCTCAAAGCACACCTCCTCCCCTGCCCAGAAGAACACACATTCTTCCAGATGTCCCCTGGCCAGGAGATCTCTCTCATCTCTTTGGCACTGACTCCACCTGCTCACAGGTTTCCATGCAGGAAAAGGCCAGAGAAGCTCCATCACCCTCTGGCTGGAGCCCTTCAAGAGATGAAGGATGTCAGCTTCTGTTCACAAAACGGGCTCCTCTCCCGCCACACACAGGATGGGCCTGACTTGCAACGAGTGGCAAGGTTTCCAGGAATGAAAACCATGGAGGCCAGGCACTATGACAGCCTTGCCAGGGCAACTCCCCGTGCTTAAAAACTACAAAAGAAATAAGGAAAAACTCTGTTATGCAGAAGGAAAAAGTACTCAAAGAAAGTAAACTAGCACTCTGGGAGGCTGAGGCAGGAGGATCACTCAAGGTCAGGAGTTCCAGACCAGCTGAAGCAAGAGCGAGACCCCGTCTCTACTAAAAATAGAAAAGAAATTAGCTGGACAACTAAAAATATACACAAAAAATTAGCCGGGCATGGTGGCGCATGCCTGTAGTCCCAGCTACTTGGGAGGCTGAGGCAGAAGGATCGCTTGAGCCCAGGAGTTTGAGGTTGCTGTGAGCTAGGCTGACGCCACGGCACTCTAGCCCAGGCAATAGAGACTCTGTCTCAAAAAGAAAAAAAAAGAAAGATTATAAAGAACAGAAATTTATGAACTAGGAAGCAAACATACAATAAAAAGAATCAAAGCAAAAAACTAGTTCTTAAAAAAAAAAAACTAAAAATTTAGCCAACACATGTGTTCCATGCACACTGTAAGAAACACAGGTGTCCCTGCATTGCTTGCAAAGGCAAGACCTGAAAGTCACCCATGTGTCCATCAATAGACTAATCACCCTATTCACAAAATGGAATACTACAGAGCAGTGAGAATAACTAAGCTGCTCCTCACAGATCCATTATCACCCCACTAATACAACACATGAAAAAGGCACAGTGCAGAAGGGTCTGTGCAACGACCATATTGTTTATGAGTATTTACAAACATTATTTGTATACATTATAAGGAAAACAATGGAACAACAAAAAAATCAGAATATAGTTCTTTTTTGGAAAAAAGAGGAGGATGGAGGAGCACACAGGCGTTTTGAAAGTACTATAATGCCCTAGTTATTAAGCCTGGTAGTAGCTATAAAACAGGTTCATTATTTATGACATAGGTACATTATTTATTTTGTTTATGCATACATTTCTTAAAAAAAAAAACTCAGGAGAGAATCCCAGGGTGGAAGGGAACACCAGAGGCTGCTCTTGTTCTTCCTGTTCCCTGAACTACCCGAGCTGCCTCCTGCCTGGAAAGAACCTCTGACTCCAGACCTCAGAATGTTTCACCCTGACTGTGACCTTGGGGTTGTGACCTCCGAGCCTCAGATTCCTCTATAAAATAGAGATAAATACAGAACCTGACTGCATAAAGTGTATGTGTAGAGGGCGTGGCAAGGTGCACAGAAATCAGCAATTGCTTGGTACATATTAAGTCTAACCTCCTTCTCATTTTGATGATGGGACCACTAAGGTCCACAGAAGGGTAGTGACTTGCCAAAGGTGACACAGAATGCCAACAGAGCTAGGACAGGAGCAAAATGCTAAGAAAAACTGGTGAATGGATAAACAAAATGCCATAGAGTCAATGGAATATTCAGCCATAAAGAAATGAAGTGCTGATTCATGCTACAACATGGTGACTTTCTAAACATGATGCTAAGAGAAGGAAGCCAGGCCCGAAAGCCTTCATTCATTCCATTTATAAGAAATGTCCGGGCCTGGCACGGTGGCTCACACCTGTAATCCTAGCACTCTCGGAGGCCGAGGTGGGAGGATCGCTCAAGATCAGGAGTTCAAAACCAGCCTGAGCAAGAGTGAGACCCCGTCTCTACTAAAAATAGAAAGAAATTAATTTGCCAACTAAAAATATATAGAAAAACTTAGCCGGGCATGGTGGTGCATGCCTGTAGTCCCAGCTACTTGGGAGGCTGAGGCAGAAGGATTGCTTGAGCCCAGGAGTTTGAGGTTGCTGTGAGCTAGGCTGATGCCATGGCACTCTAGCCCAGGCAACAGAGTGAGACTGTCTCAAAAAAAAAGAAAAAAAGAAAAGAAAAATGTTCTGGAAGAGGTAAACTTAAAGAGACAGAAAAGTAGTAGAGACAGCACCATGCCCTGGGACTGGAGGTGGGAATGGAAGTGTCTGCAAATGGGCAGGAGATAACTTTTAGGTGTAATGAAATGTCCTAAAATTGAATGTGGCAAACTCACTAAAATCCATTGTAAATCACTGTAAGTTCATTAAAAATCACTGAATTGTACACTTAAAATGATATGAGGCTGGGTGTGGTGGCTCACAGCTGTAATCCTAGCACTCTAGGAGGCCGAGGCAGGAGGATTGCTTGAGCACAGGAGTTCCACACCAGCCTGAATAAGAGTGAGACCCTGTCTCTACTAAAAGAAAAAATAGAAAAATTAGCTGGACAACTGAGAAATATATATAGAAAAAATTAATTCCACAGACATAGCAAAAAGAAAAGAAAAAAAATTTAAAAAGTTAAAATAAAAATTTAAAAAATAATTTATTATAATTTTTTAAATTTTAAAATAAAATATAAAAAACAAAAACAAAAAAACCCAAAAAATTAGCCAGGCATGGTAGCCCATGCCTGTAGTCCCAGCTACTTGGGAGGCTAGGGCAGGAGGATCACTTGAGCCCAGGAGTTTGAGGTTGCTGTGAGCTATGATGATGCCACTGCACTCTAGCCTGGGCAACAGAGTGAGACTCTCAAAAAAAAAAAAAAAAAAAGACATAATATGTAAAGTATACCTTAAAGCTGTTAAAAGATTTGTTTTCAAAAAGAGGAAAAAGGTGCTGAGAATCTGGTAGAGGAAGTTCTTAGGCACCCACACTTCCCTGTCTGGCTGTGCAGTCCTCGGAGATTATATCCAGTCCACAAGGACAACTGACCTCTGAGCAAGACCCACCTGCTGGTGGAACCACCCCAACTCCCAACAAATCCACCCTACTCTGAATGCCACCCTGCCCTGCTGCGCCTGGCCACTCAGGGAGAGCAGTACCTGCCCAAGGACCCAGCTCTGTGCAGGTCTCCAGGGCAGATGTCTATCAGGGGAGTTCCTGATTTTGTGGGACCACTCTATGGTGATAACAGGCTTGCCTAAATAGGTGAAGTTGAGGGGTCAAAGCTGATGGGGTCAGAGTTCAGTTGGAGTTCACAGGAAGCCAGGAGACTGTCTCAGCCAGATCCTTACCAGAGAGAAGGCTGTACTTCATTCTCAGTTTCTAGAAAAAAATGACCATCAGCCCTGCTGAGGTCAGAGGTCACTCTAGCAAAGAACTAAGTTGCTCCAGGGCAGCGGGTGTCTTCATACTGAGTTGGGAAACTGCTGTTGCTGGGGCAATCGCAACAGGCTTCACTCTTGCCTCATTAAGGGCCGGGTGGGAGCAGGAACCAGGGGTCCCAAGGAAACCCAAAAAGAGAAGCAGGCCCAGAGAACCAAAGGGGTCCCATGAGCACTCAGCTAAAGCATCCCCGGAGCCAGAGCTGAGTAGCAGGGATGTGATCCCAGCCAATTCAAGGCCACGTAGAGCACCAGGATGAAAAACCAACAGCTGGTGGCAGAACCCCAGAACCTGCTCACTCTACTCCCCCACCCCATTCCTAAAAGACCCAGTTTGCAACCACCTGTCAATTAATTTCTCCTTTAAAGATGGGGAAACTGAGGCCCTGGGACAGGGAGGGCCTTTCTAACAGGGACACAGACACCAGGAACAGAGCTGGGTTAGATTCCTCATCTTGTGCCCACCAGCCAGGTCTGGCCAGCTGTTGCCCTCCCCAAAGTGTGAGTCAGAAGCCCTGGGGGACTTACTGAAAGCACAACCCCACCCCATCCCCACCTTTGCATCAAGCACGTGGTCGTGTCCTCAGCTGACACTTGGCACTGTTTGGACAAGGACACAGTGTAGCCCTGCTAAGTGAGAACTGAGAAATCTTTACCACTAGCCTCAGCGTCCACGCTACTTCTGACAAGATCGTTGGGGTTTCAGTTTTTAAAAGCTGGGATGAGCGCCTTGCCACAGTTCCCTTAGCACACGGAAGGAGATGACCCAGAGAAGCTCTGGCTGCCCGTGGGCACCACCTCAACAAAGGGCCCTCTGTGAACGTTCCGTGCCCCCACCTCCAGGCCCAGCGCCCAACAGGCCAGCATCCTTACTCCCCAGGGCTGGTGAGGTCCCTGTGCGCAGGAACCGGGATGCTGCTGAGAAATCAGGACTTCGCCCAATCTTGAAACCAACAGCCTGGGTCCTCACTGATAGAATGCCTGAGTCCAGCCTCAGTCGGTGGCCAGCAAAGACTGGACTGAAGTCCTGTTTTACCACTAGGGCTGTGAGCCCCCCCAGAAAAGGGGACTACGTTGAGACAGAATGGTCACTTCAGATGGGCTGGGGCCTCAGGACTGAGCCTTCTCTTGACGGAACTTGCCCGCTGCAGTGAGGGAATAGCAGGCCTCAAAATAAACATCAGGGGACCAGGACACTGCCTGTGTCTCAAGTCTTACTTGATTATTTTTTGTGCCCACACATACACTATTGGCACACGTCTTTCAAAATCTCTCTTGGGACAGGGGTTGCATAGCAAAGTTACTTCCTCTAAAAAAAGTTTTCTCTAAGTATTTCTTTCCTGTATCTTTTGCAGGCACACGCAGAGGAATCATTGTGTTTTATACAGATCTTTCTCTTTTGCAAGTGGATACTTTTTGAGTTCAGTGAGTTTCCCCCTAAGGGAGATTTATGTTTACGTTGTAACATTTATGTTACATTTGTAAACATGGTATAACTCTCAGTGGCCACATATAGTATCTTTGCCATATGCAGTATCTTTCTGGGTGGAAATCAGATCTTACTTAACAAAGACCTGGGGACCCACCTGACGCCTCACCCTTTTGGAGCCCCTACAGTTGTAAATGTTACTTCATTTCTCTCCAAATGCCTTTCGAACTATTATCTGCCATGGCTGCACCTGACCTTCCCCTTTCCCTCCATTCTCCAGTCTGGTGCTGCTCACCTGTCTAAGAAGTATTCCAGATAATGTGAGCTGCCCGGTACAGTAGGGAACAGCCACTAATTCCCAGCTTGGGCAAGTACCTTAACACACTAGCCTCAGTGTCCCCATCTATAACATGTGAATATAATACAGTCTATCTCATGAGGATGCTATGTCACAACACGGATACCTACTTGGCTGCCCATCGACCCTGCAAGTATCTGCATGTCTTATCTAGACCTGTAAGATGCTCAGATATGTAATATTATTGGGGTAGGGAATTGCTGTGTCTCTCCAGTGAGACCCTCAGATCCCCTGAAATGGCCAAGAGAAGAAGACCCAATCATACCGAACAAGTAACACAAAGTGTACAGACCTACTGTGTGCTGGGCTGGGGAGGAGGCACGGGTATAAGCCAGGTTCCTGCCTGGACGGGGGATACCCCACTCAGGTGGCAGCACTGATGTAAGCCCAGAAGAGGTAACAGGTGAAGTGTGCATGGGAGTGGGGTGGGAGGAAATGGCTTATGAGAGAGGTGCAATCCCTTCCAAAGCATGAGTATATACAAAAAAAAAAAAAAAAAAACTCAATAATATATCCTGTACAAAATTGTCCAGAAGCCAGAATCTTGTCTTTGTTCTAAACACACAGCTTATTTGGGAAGGTCTCTGGAAATCGCTCCCCTCCCCAGCTCTCAATACCATTTCATGAACTGAGCACATTACTGGCACTGTGGCTTCATACCAAGCTGCAAGTGGAGCACTGGAATCCTTGAAACCACCTAGTGTGGTAAGCGCCATTAGTGTCCCCATCCTACAGAGTGGGAAAGACACTCTGGAGCAACTCACTGGCTGACACCGCAACCACCCCACCAGACACCTCCAGAACCATGCACGGCGGCCCTTACTAATTATCACCATCCCTGCTACCGGCCACTTTCAGAGGAGGCTCCTTGGGATCAACAATAGCCTTTCTCCCAGAAGCGGGGCTGGGAAGGAATCTTGAGGGCTGGGCACCCTAGCCCCTGCCTCGGGTAACGTGCACCTGGTGGCTGGCCCTGCCCCAGGAATTCATTCCTGGCTGGCTCCGGCCCTGGAACTCAGTCCTTTGTTCACTTAGCCTTCCAAGTCTCCTTCCCCGCCACCTCCTCTCCCCTCAGGTCAGATCTTAGACCCACTCCCCCTTACAGTGGGTGCAAGGGTTCTTTCTGCATTCACGTGCCACCTTCCTCTCCACCCCTCCCTCCCCCACCGCCGCCTGCCCTCTCAGCAGTCCCCTGCTCCAAACTTGGACCCGACCCAAGGGTGGCACGATTGTGGGTAGTAACGATATGGGTGCGTGGAGCGTAGTTTGAGGTGGGGAGAAGGCCGGGCCCAGAGTCTCCTGCAAGGTAGGGGTTAAAACAGGCTCTCACAAGTTTGGCTGCGTGGGCTCAAATCCCAGCTCTCGCTCTGTGTAATCCTGGGCAAGTGACTTGGGAAACCCGGAGCCTCAGTTTCCCCATCTGGAAGGCGGAGCGTTGCCGGTGGCGGCCACACAGGGTTGTGGAGAGGTTTGAGAGCACCGCACGTGCAGAGCGCACGGCAAAGGGCCTTGTTCTCAGGAAGAGCGATCATGGCTTTCCCGGCATGGCCGGAGACAGGCCTGGCGTTCAGGAGCCACAGCGCAGCGGGCAGGCGGAGTCCAGGCGGCTGCAGAGCCGGCCTGAGGCCCACGCGGCCGGGCCCGGGAAGCCGGGCGGAGAGTGCGCGGCGCAGCGGAAGGCGCCTGCGGCCTGGGGCGCAGCGAGGCGCACGTCTCCGCCATCTGACCGCGCCCCCGGCCACGTCCCTCGTGGTGGCACCGCGCAGCACGAATCGGAGCCGACGGGCCCGCTGCCACCGCGGCCTCCGGAAACGGCTCCCGCTCTGCCTGAGCCCCGCTGCGGCCGGGCGCCCCTCACCGCGCCCCGCACTCACCCCGAGCCCGCAGCCGTGGTGGCCTGGATGGAGCTGATGCGCAGGCGGTTGGCCGTGTCCTTCAGGGCCTGCAGCTTCTGCTGATCAGGCTTGTGGTAGCCCTCCATGGTGCGGCCAGGCGAGGACGAGGACGAGGACACGGACGCAGGCACGTACTGGTGGCAGCAGCTCCGCGGCGACTGGCGGCGGCCGAGGCCGGGGGCCACGCGGGGGCGCGTTAAGACTCCCGGGGACCCGCCCTTGGAGGCGGGGCAGGGGCGGGGCGGGGCTCCGGATCACCCCAGGGTCCCAGCAGACGCGGGCCCCGCCCCGCCCCGCCCCCGGCCCTCCGGCCGCAGCCAGCGCGGGAGGCTTCGACGCACTGAGCCGCCCCTCCCCCGCGCCCTTGCTGGGCTGCCAGGGCTGCCAGGCTCGCGGGTGTCAGGCCGCACTGCCTTGCCGCTGTTAACCACGCATGCAATAATAATGATGGCAACAGACAACTCCAGGTTCTAGACCTGGCTCAGAGTTTGTTGACTTGCAAACTGCTCTGTCTCCTTCCTCCACACAGTCTTGGGTGGGATTAGGAGGGGAGGCTTCATTGGTAATCCCATTTTAGAGATAAGCAAACTGAGACTTGGCAAAGTCAATCAAGGTCACAGGGCTGGTGGGTGCCAGGCTTTGCCCCAGCGGAGCAGCCCAAGCGCTGTACAGGAGGTGGGGGGTATGAAAATGAGACTACAATAGTAGTAGCAACTATACTACTAACCAGCTGGGGTTAACTGAGAAATTGCTAGAGCCACACCCTTCACAAATTATTAGGTTTGCTTCTGGGTCTGTAGGGACACTGTTACCAGGTCCCCAGAGGGATGAGGCTCCCCAGTGTGGGGGGAGGGGACTGTCATCACAGACACTGTCGCATGGAATCTACCCACCACACACACCCAGTGGTGTCCGTACTGTCTACAACACCTATTTTACAGAGGAGGGAGCCTATTTGACAGGGAGAGATAAAGGTAAGCCCCTCAAATGGATGGCCACGCAGGGGGCTGAACCCCTGAAAGAGCCTAGTGGCCAGGCCAGCCTATGTCTTCCCCGTGTCCTCTGCATAGCCCATACCCAGAGCTCCGGGCTGTGAGACAATGGACGGATTCCAAGTGAGTCCCCCAGCCGGCTTCCTGGTGCTCCTGGGCTGGCCCACCTCCAAGATGCCCAATCAGACCCCAAGTATGCCATCCCGCAGTGCCTAGCTCCTGCTGGCCCAGCCCACAGAGGCTGGCCCCATGCCTTCCATCTGGCTGGTGAGGACTAGTGGCTGGGATTGCAGTGAGGAGGACCCAGAGTGTGCCACCTTCCGAGGACTGTCTGGCAAAAGAGGCAAAGCCTTGAAAACCTTTCAAAGCTCTATGCCTGCCTTTTCACAAGATGGCACCGAAGGCAAAGAAAGAAGCTCCTGCCCCTCCCACAGCCGAAGCCAAAGCAAAGGCTTTGAAGGCCAAGAAGACAGTGCTAAAAGGCGTCCACAGCCACACAAAAAAAGACAATCCATACATCACCCACCTTCCGGCAGCCAAAGACACTGCAGCTCCAGAGGCAGCCCAGATATCCTTGGAAGAGCCCCCAGGAGATACAAGCTTGACCACTCTGCCATCATCAAGTTCCCCCTGACCACTGAGTCTGCCATGAAGAAGACAGAAGATAGAAGACAACAGCACACTTGTGTTCATTGTGGATGTCAAAGCCAATAAGCACCAGATCAAACAGGCTGTGAAGAAGCTCTATGAGATCGATGTGGCCAAGGTCAACACCTTGATCAGGCCTGAAGGAGAGAAGAAGGCAGATGTTCGACTGGCTCCCGATTACGATGCTTTGGATGTTGCCAACAAAATTGGGATCATCTAAACCAAGTCCAACTGGCTAATTCTAAATATATATATCTTCTCACCTTAAAAAAAAAAAAAAAGAAAAGCTCTATGTCTTCCAATCCTGTGGCCCTTAGGATAGTGGCTCCGTATTCCAAACCTCAACTTCCCCATCTGCCCAATGGGACTACTCCTTGCCACTCAGCATTCATCCTGGTCTCTGATGATGTCACATGGCTCTGGGGACTTAACAGTGATGGAAAGAAAATTGCCCACCTCCCACAGGCTCCTAGGGACCTCAGGGCAGCCTCCTTTCATCCTGGGATTCCACATGAATGTGGCCTGGGTTTTCACCTACAGTTCCTTCTCATAACTCCCTAGCCCTTGTTATTAATATCATGTTAATATTTAGGCCTTTGATATTCATGCATTTTAGGCCTCAGGAGCAGGTCTTAGAAAACAGAATCTCTCTCTCTCTCTCTGACCTTCTCCTGCCCTACTTTCACCTACTCCTTTTTCTCCCCAAGGCAGGAATCCTTCCCTACCTTTCAGTCTTGGAGCTGACCATAAAGAAATTCCCTCACTACCTTGTCTGATTGTAGGTAGGTCACAAGACCCCCACTTCAGAAGGGTCCTGCGCCGCAGGAATGCTACACAGAGAGGCCAAGAGGAACCTGAACAGACAGGCCTTGCGGAGTTCCCCACTCCATCTGTTAGTATTATTAGAACGTGCCCTTTTTGTCTAATCACATTTCTACATGGTTGTCCATGCTTCAATCATGCCTATCAATGAAGTCTCAATAAAAAGCTCAAGAGGCTGGGCGTGGTGGCTGATATCTGTAATCCTAGCACTCTGGGAGGCTGAGGAGGCAGGAGGATCGCTTGAGCCCGGGA
>CAUYPO010037342.1:0-75223 GCA_963574435.1 Cheirogaleus major | reverse complement strand
AATAATTCCCCTTGACAGTGGAATGTCAAGGAAATCTCAATTCATGGTTCTGGTCATTGTGCTCACTTATTGCAAACATTTGGTGTGTTCTTTATCCAGGACACAGAAGCCTCCACCTGTTTTAACTCTTTTTTTTTTTTTAATCTTTTCAAAATATTTTATTTATTTTATTTCAGCATATTATGGGGGTACAAATATTACAGTTATGTATATTGCCCATGCCTCCCTCCCCCCTCGAGGCAGAGCCTCAAGCATGACCATCCCCCATACGTTGCACATCTTACTCATTATGTTTGTATATACCCATCCCCTCCTCCCCCCTCCCACCCGCCCAACACCCGACAAAAGTTATTCCTATATGTCTACTTAGGTGTTCCTCCACTCTATGTTGGAGGCTCCATCCTCCAGAGAAATGAGAAGAGTCTTTCAGAGCTCTGCCTTCCTCCTGGTTTAGAATGACGAGCTCTTACCATTGGGTTTCTTTGCAGGTTTGGGGTTTTCTTAATTTTTTTAAGCTGAAAGTTCTCTCTTTCTTTGTAAATGTGAGCTCCTCAAGGAAAGAAACAATCACTGACACAGTTCTATGCATACCACAGTCACATATGCTTGTAGACAGAATGAGAAAAATAGGATTTATATTTAGAAAACATTAAACTATGTGCTTTTTAGCTTCTCCTGCATAAATCATGTTTCTCACTAGCCGGCCAGCCATTATGGTGAAAGGAAAGGATAGAATAGAAATAGCATATGGGAAAACCTCTTTTAAATAAGAACTAGAAGTAGAAATCCTACTCGTGGTGGATAAGAGAAAGGGGAGGTAAAACAGGTAGAAGAAGCAGATGGTGAGAAGCATGTTCTGAACTCCCTCTCTAGGCAGGGGAGAACTGTAGCTAGGCTGAGGGGAAACTAAAGGTGTGGGGGTGGGGAGGGTCCTGTCCTGCTTCCTGTTCAGGGCTTGGAGGTCACACGCAAACATGGGGGGACCAGGATAGACTCCAAGTGGCAGCTCTGTACGACCGACAGGAGGAGAGCCTGCATTAGCACTTTGACAGCTGCTGTGTGCATAGAAGAGACCCAGTGTGGCCAAATGAGAGGGTCAAACTTCACTTTCTGGGCCACCAGGCCATGGAGGAATTGTTCCTGTATCTGTCAGCCTCTCCCTACCAGGCTCAGACTCCCAGGCCACGCCCATCTCGCCTCTGTTTCTGCCCACTTTTCCTCAGCCCGAATCTAATCCAAGATTCCTCTTACCAAGATGAAGCCCACCACCACCCCAGCTTTCCTGGCTCTTTCTAGCTCAGTCTTGGGGGTGTCCTCCCTGACAGCTATTGCTGGCGAGGCCAAAGAGCCAGTGGCTCACACTGGTTCCACTTTATGGCCATCCCAGGAGCCCATGGTCTTTAATCCACCTCAGGTGGCCAGGAGGTAGTTGGTTTGTATCAAAGTATAGCAATCACCCTCCTGGGAAGAGAAGCAGAAACATCACATTCCAACACACAGATATCCTCTTGATTGACCAAAAATAAAAATTAAATGTCCAGTTTACCTCCCTTCTACCGCTGCAGCAGGAATCGATTTTCTCCCTGGTTATTTATGACTTGTGGAGTGTAATACAACTGCCCTGCTCAAGTATGGTTCTGAGCCGTGTTTTGTCTCAAAACCTGTTACCAGGAGAGAAGGCTATTCTGTCAGGGACAGGGACAGGGATAGAATTTACACCATATTCCTTCCAGCCACTGACACCTCTTAAGATTCACGGTCACTGTGTGTGTGCATTTTGTCCCTGCGTCCAGCCTTCCACTCCGCAAGGACCGGGTGAACACTCCCTCTGTGCCAGGCTCATGCTCACTCTTGGAGAGCATGATAAGACGCAAACCCCTCCAGCAGCTAGCAACCTCGAGTGGGTTGAATGGTAGGCCCCCAAAAGATATGCCTATGTCACAATCCCCAGAACCTGGAATATTACCATATATAGCAAAAGGTAAGATTAAGTTAAGGACCTTAAGAGGAGGAGCTTATCCTGGATTATCCAGATGGGTCCTAATTGTCATCACACATGTTCTTGTAAGACAGACACACAGGGGAGGAGACCCAGAGGAGGAGGAGGCATAAATCGGAATGATGTGCCACAAGACAAGGACCGTCCGGAGCCACAAAAAGCCAGGAGAGTCAAAGAATGATTCTCTCCTAGAGCTCCCAGAAAGGCATGGCCTGCTGACACCTTGGTTTTGGGTCACTGGCTTCCAGAACTGTGAGAGCATAAGTTTTTCTTGTTTTAAGCCACCCAATCGGTGGTGATTTGTTATAACAGTCACAGGAAACTAATACAACACTTAATAAAGGAAACGTCCCAGTTAGCCTTTCTGGATGTGCCCAGGGGACAGGGGCAGGAGGGCTTTCTCAGGCCTCTCCTTGGGTAAAACCCATCCTGAGAACAGATGTGGAGGAGTTTAAGATCAGTCCTCTTGGGTCAGATTAATCTTATATAATATACACGATTTGGGAGGGGAGAGAGTCCTCTCCCAGTCCTTGCTTTCTAACCAGGGACTCAGGATTTCCTCTAAAATACTGAGAGAACAAACTCAGTCCTGGAGACAGTCTATATTCTTTCTTTAAAGAGTCACATTTTAGAAGATCAGGTGGAGGAAGCCAGTGCCCACCTCAGTGGATGGATAGTTTTCAGCATGGCTCTAGGTGAGTTTCCCACATGGCTCCCATCCATGCTGCCTGCCTCTGGGAGGGCAGCTGCTCAGATCAAGGGGTCCCAGCCAGCCACACCCCAGCCAGTGCCGGGGAGAATGAAACACTGTAAGCCCAGGCTTCGGCCTCCTGAAGGGGTGTGGTCTCCTCCCTGGGGTCCGGTTGAAGATTGTGTTTGTCTAATTTAATTTTGACTTTGCTGGTGGGTAGATACTAAGGTATTTCAGCCAGCCAATGTGAGATGCCCACACTGGTGGAGAAGATTTCGATGTTGTGCATAATGTTCAAGAGGTAAGATGTTACACCACAAGGACCAGGACTACCATGTTGCACAAGTCATGTTGCACGTGGCTTTTAACCATTCTTTTTTTTCTCCCAATGTCATATTCTGTGTGAATGGAACCTCCTAAAGTTGTACAAGGTGAAAGGTCTGTCATGGACAAGCCAACACGTCAGGGAAGCTCACTAAGCTGATGGAAAGCACAGAATGATCACTCAGTGCAGGGTAGAATATGGGGAAGGGAGACAGGGGGGATGGAGGCAAGGATCCCTGGGGACATCTCCCCTTCAGCTGAGAGGGCAGGGAAGGATTCTTGGGAACAGGAGGACCTGGGCTGAGCCTGAAAACTGTACTGTTTGCAAGGAGGTGCTGCAGGATGTTGGGGTTAACCATTTCATTTCTCTCTAGCTTTCACCCAATGCCATTTGTGACTCATCCACAATTTTTAATAATGAAATCCCCACTGCAACTCCCCCAGGAGCAAACTATGTGAAGTTGCCTGTGTGAGATGTAGCTCAATTGTGAATCCATCTGTGTTTCCTTAAAGGATCTGCACTTGGGATTTTTGATTTGGGGGTGTACACTGGGAAGCTATGTTTGCTTTGTGGACCCACGATGTGTTAATATGCAAGGCGTGTGTCCTCTGGCTGGCAGTCCTGGGCCTCTCCTTGTACCTCATTTCAGTTGCTGCAGAGCTGTCTGCATACTGCTTTGAGGTCCCCCCCGGGACTCCTAAGGATTTCACAGAGGCCACATGGCTTGTACTTTAAGGCAGGCCATCCCAAACAGACTATCTAAGCTTCATGAAAATCAAACCAACAGCTTTTATGTTTTGCAGTAACAGATAAGCACAGAGAAACTTGGTTTCATTTATATAAATTCTAGTTTAATTTCTGAACATCAGGAGGCCTCCATGGAATAGAGGAATTTCCACCACCAGGAGAAGGGTCTATCCAAGGCCACCAGAGACACCATGGTCCACTTGAAAAACTAGATCTGCTCTCCCAAGGACCCACCTTCAGAGTCAAGGGAAGGAAAGGGTGGAGAGGAGAATGAACTGCCAGGTCACAGCCAAGGGTATTAGGAGGCAGAACACAGCAGGTGTGAGAAATGGGTCAGGGCAAACTGTTCAAACTAAAGCTGTGAACACTGAGAACCTGGATAAAGATGCCAGATGGCTCAACAAAAATACCTGGAATGCCTAATAAAAACTGTGTGAGTTTCAAAATATATGTATACCTGATTTAGGATGTTTATTGACAACTAACATTACCCACTTTTACTTTGTGTTGCAGCAGATGGCTTTCACTCTTTTTTTTTCTCCCAACATTATATTTAGAAAATTTTAATCCTAAAGAAAATAAAACGAATACTATTAGAAAGACCCATCTCTATCTGGGGCATATTTTTGTCACATAATTTTGTCACATTTGTCCCTTCTTTCTCTCTCAACTAGGTTGGCTAAACTATTTGAAAGAAAGGTGCAGACAGCAGGGTGCTTGACCAACAAATACATGCCTATTGTTTTAATTTTTTGCAAACTTACATTTTATTACCAAAGCATCCTTTCCAAGAAGCACACAACTCACTTATAAGGACTCTGCACTCAATATGTTGTGTTCATCAGTCCACAGATTATTGCCTAACAACTTTTCACACAATACAATTTTGAAACAGAGCACTGAATATTTTTAAACACATTGGAACACTAGATTTTCTGCTGAGAAGAATATAAATGCTTTTCAACGTACAATGGGGTTACGTCCTGATAAACTCATCATAAGTTGCAAATTTCATAAGTTGAAAATGCATTTAATACACCTAACCTTCTGAACATCATAGCTTAGCCTCGCCTACCTTATACGTGCTCAGAACACTAACATTAGCCCACAGTCGGGCAAAATCATCTAACACAAAGCCTATTTTATAAAAAGGTGTTGAACATCTTGCATAATTTGTTGAATGCTGTACTGAAAGTAAAAAAACAGAATGGTTATATGGTTACTCAAAGTACAGTGTATGCTGAATGGGTATTGCTTCCACACCATTGGAAAGTCAAAAAAATCCCAAGTCAAACCATTGTAAGTTGGGGACCATCTGTATATCCAAATATCAAAGCTATCAAGTCTTCGGGGATGGAATGCGTGTAAGGAAGAATCATGTCTGTCCCTCTGAGAGGTGCAGGAGGCTGGGGCAGCCCAGTGTGAGAGAGTGCACGATCAGGGCAGGAGGACAGGGCACATGACCAGAACCCTCAGCAACCTGCGTGTCCCCTCTGTGCAATGCAATGGCAAGGGTGCCATAAACAGATTCAGAGAGAACCAGTGCTGTAGTTATTGCAAAGACCAGAGAGATGAGAAAGCTGAGAGACAAGGACTGAACACAAACATGACTCTGTGGATGCAGCAATATTACGAATAATTCCAGCAGGCAAACTCCTGCAGCTTACCTTGCCCCAGGGACTGACCACACAGGCTGTCCACACACCAGCTTCCTCAGTCTCCACTACACCTCCTGGAGGCAGATTGTGTCATCCTCATTTTGAGGACAAGACCAGGTGAAGAAAATACCCAGATTCATAGTGTTTTGTCAGGATGACAATAAAAACTCTTCTCAAACCAGTTTGGTCCCTGCAGAATACGTATTGGCTCATGTGACTGGGACCACACCACACCACAGACAAACCCAGAGCGTCTAATGCTGTGTTCCTCCCTTCCAGCGGAGGAGTCTCTGCCACGGGTGCAGGCAGAGGTCAGAAGGCCAGTCTCAGGAGCGCCTGGTAGGCCTAGGGGTCAGGAAAGTGAAGGACCCAGGAATGTTGGACAGTCCAGATCAGACACCATGGTCACATGTATCCTACTGACAAAGGATAGGCCACCTTTAGGAACCTTCCGCTGAGGGTGGTTGATAGAGTTCCTTTGACCAGTGCTGCAGCCATCCAGCCATGGGGCAAACACCTGTGGGCTCAATGAGCCTCTTGGAAGCCTGGGGTCGTGTTTAAACCCCTCTAAGTCTAACTCTGTGTAGGAAAGAACATGGCTAAGACCCTTAACCTGTGTCCTCCCCTAGTGGTGCACCATTTCCAAAGGTTCCTGAGGAAGATGGGCAGAGGGGCTCCTCTAGCCAAATTCACATTATCATGCCAGGGTTTGGGTCCCAAGCCCCTGTGTGGTCGACCCCATGGAGCGGGAGGATTCCTTTTGCAGGGACTGGAGGCCTAGGCAGAACCGACAGGAGCAGCTCCAGCATCTCCATAGCCCTTTCCCCCAGCCCTTGGCCTAACGTTGACCTGCAGCACCTTCTTACTCTCTCGCTAGCCCAAGGCCACTGGCAAGGAATCAAGGAGAGATGTGTCTTCCCTTGGGAAGGGACCCTGACACCTCTTACTTCACTAGCCAAACTGGAGAAGAGTGCCCAAAGAAGGCAGTCCCGATGGAGGACTTACTGCTGGTAAGGGCACGCCAGAGAAGGCAATGCCTCAGCACAGCACAGCCCGGAAGCCCGTGCCAGCAGGACAGTTCCACCCCAGCGCCATGCCTTTCCCACCTCCTCTGGATGCAGTGGTGGGTGGGGCCTCTCGGGGCTGCCTGACCTTCTAAACTTTGCCCTCCTACCTGCCCCGCTGCCTGCTCTGGTCTCAGGGGATGGTCAGTGTGTCAGTCTGCTTGGGCTGCCATAACGAAGTACTGCAGACTGGGCAGCTTAAGCAGAAGAGATTTATTTCTCACACTTCCAGAGGCTGGAAGTCCAAGATCAAGGTGTCAGCAAGGTTGTCCTGAGGCCTCTCTCCTTGGCTTGCAGACAACTGCCTTCTTGCCCTGTCCTCACGTGACCTTTTCTCTGTGTGTATGTGTCCCTGGTGTTTCCTCCTCTTCTTATAAGGACACCAGTCTTATTGGATTGGGGCCCAACCTTAAGCGCTCATTTAACCTTAATTACCTCTTTAAAGGCATTATCTCCAAATACCGTCACTTTGGGGATTACAACTTCAACATATAAATTTGGGGTGGGGGATATATTAAATACTTCAATCCATAACAGTCAGTTCTTCAGGCCTTTTCTAACTGTCCCATTCCCAGCCTGCCCCTGCCTTTTGATTCTGGCCAGGAGACGATTCAGGACTCAGGTCTCTGTGTGTACATGCCCACCCAGCCACACCCGAGTGACACAGCCAGACCGCGCATCCTTCCGTGTCTCCTCCCTGGAGGGCATTTCCGCTCCGAGCCTGCAGCTTCGCAAAGCCAGAATTTTGTTTCTCTCTTTCATTTAATTAAGGAGTGAGGCAGAAGGGTGCTTTCTCAAGTTTAATGATGTTCTTAGTTAGCACCATCCAGCAAATGACTTCTTAAATTGAAGACCAAGAAAGCACTCAATTTTCTGGATATTTACTGTCACATCTACAGCAACACAGCTGCCACTAAGCGTGTGAATCCCAAGGCTCCCGCTGAGAGGGGAGGAGATACCAATCTCACAGCTCTGAGACCTCCAAATGAAAATAACAACTGCCTGTTGGTCTCCAGGGCTGGTAAGACCGTGGCCATTAGCCCAGGCACTCCTGCTTGCATTCCAGGCACAGCTGCCTGCTACGAGAGGCAGGAGAAAGACATCTGATCCACGAACAGAGCGAACACTCGCCTCCTTCCAATAAAAAGCCCGTCAGGAAACATTGCCCTGCTCCAGTCCTGTCCTGAGAAGAGATAAAAGTTTGCTTTGCAGGAGAAATCAGAGTGCGTTGCATTCGAAATACAGGAGTCAGTGTTTCTTCTTAGCAGGAGGCTTGAGGCAGAGAAGAAAGGCTGTGCACCTTTGTGGGAAACTCGTGTCTTGCTTCCAGATTTTTGTATTGCCGATGGGAGAAACAGGAAAATGTCTCCTGGTGTCTCTGCTAGTGGAGTGATGACCCATATCATCTCTTCTAGAAGTCTTTTTTGAACTATTCCCTTCCTGAGCATTTTTCCAGCAATTGAGAATGGTCAGAAACCCCAGAATGCCTGGGCTACAGCTACAGCCCTGGGAGGAGGGACCATCCACACAAGGAGCTCTGAGGACTCCACAGGTAGTACTTTAGCCTCAAGCTGACCGGAGCCACCTCCTCCCTAGAGGACTCCAAGGACATGGCTGAGGTGACAGCTCCCATCCCAGGAAAAGCACGTCAGTGCCATGCTGGCCTTGCACCAACAGCAGAGACCGGTGTGCCTGCCCTCAGCCCAATATCTATTCCCCACAGTTATTCCTCTGCTCAGAATTCTGCAGTTCTGTGTGGCTGTCATGGCCATAGGAGACAGAGGCCTGTTCACATCTACTCCATGTTTTCCTCCCTTGAAGTTCTCACCAACCAGCATGCTCGAGCCCTTTCAGGCCTATGAGCTTTGCCACATGCTGTTCCCTCTGCCTGGAAGTCTCCCCTTAGCCCCATAGCCTCGCTGCCAACAGGCCAACTCCTGCTTTGGGAACTCACTGTCTCAGGAATTCCCTGGGAGCCCTTGAAGATAAGCACATGTCTCACGTATCTACTCCTCTACCCGATGCTACACACTGTACCAGCTGCTGCTCACTTAATAATCATTTTTTAAATGGGTGAATATCAGTGTATTAATTTTCTATTGTATTAAAAAATTACTACAACTTGAAACAACACATGTTTATTATCTCACAGTTTCTGTGGTTCCACAGTCTGGGCACAGCTGAGTTGGATCCTGTGCTCAGGGTCTCACAAGAATGCAACAAGATATCAGCCAAGCTCTGCTCTTTTCTGGAACTGAGGGCCTCTGACAAGCTCATGGGGCTGTGCAGAATTCAGTTCCTTGTGTCTATAGGTCTGAGGGCCTCCTAGAGGCCGCTGCATTTCCCTGCTGTGTTAGGGAATTACCATCATGGCAACCTTCATCCTCAGGACCAGCAGAAGAGTCTCTCTGGTCTGCTAAGGGGCCTTATATAACATAATGTGACCATGGGAGTTACATCCCATCACCTTTGCTGTATAACGCATTTTAATCAAGGGAATACTTCCCGTTGCCATATTCTACTGGTTAGAAGCAAGTCACAGGTTCTGCCTGCACCCAAGTGGTGGGGGTTATATAAGGACATGACTCAATGGAGTCACCTCCATTGGGTGGTCTGCCACAGTCAACAACTCAAATGACAAGTGATAAAAAAGAAAAAATCTGTCATACATTGAGCTTTTACTATGTGCCAGGCACTGTTCTAAGCTCTCTCTGTAAGCATTATCCAAACAATGAACGAAGTAAAAAACTGATGGATGAATGAATGAGAGAGCCTGGATAGCTCATCTGGATACCATGATGCAGGAGTGAAGAACAATGGAAAGAGTGAAAAAGCAATAAACTTACCCCCCACTGAAACATTCCCTATCCTGGCAACAGTAAGTAACCCAGTAACTCAGCTCCAGATCAGCTAAACACCTACCCTTGCACATGTTCTAGAAACTGTCCCTCGTCCTGTGACCAAGCTCCGTGCCCTAACCCAGGTCCTCTCTACCTAACACAGACCCCCTCATTTCCAAGTGCTGCCCTGTCTACTAAGCAGATGTATGCTGCCCAGCCCAGGCCCCACGACCCCTTTCTCTGCAGTTGTGGACACTGAAGACCACTCCTTTCTTGGTTCTCTGTCCCTCTGCTCTTGGTTCCTTCTCCGTCTCTCCCTCTCTGGTTGATCATCTTTGGCCAGTTCTTAACTCTTGCTGTTGTCCAAATATCTGTTTGCAGTACAGGGGTCTTCTCATCCTGTACACTCCCCACCCCCTGTGAATGTAGCTGACCCCATGGCTTCAACTTCCACTGCCTGCCAATGACTCACGCCCCTGTCCTCCACCCCCAGCCTCCCCGCAGAGCTTAAGGCCCACAGATCCAACCGTCATGTCCATCATCCCACGGGCTTCTCGGCTCCACATGCAAATGAAACAATTCATCACCTTTTCCCCAAATCTGCTCCTCCTACATCCCCCTCATTGTTTCCGAACATAGAACTCTTTGGCTCATCTCTCACTCTGAAATGCCCCCTCCCCACCATCAAATATATTCTGTCTAGTCCTGAAGATTCTATTAACACGTGTGTAATATTTTTCAATCCTTTCCACCATCCCTGCTCCCACACTCATGATATGGCCTAGCCTACTTCCTGAGTGGCATGTTTTATCGCCCCCATCCATCTCTCAGAATCCTGCCCTACAGCTACATTGAGCCACTTTCAATTTTCTGAAGTGACAATTTTCTGCCCCCTCCAGGTCTTCACCCTAGATACTCTTTCCACCAGGTACATCTCCTTTCGTACACTCTTCTTTCACTGGCTAAGTACTACTTGTCTGCTGGGACTCTGCTTAGACGCCACCTCATCCGGGAAGCCTTCTTGGACTTCTTCACACAGATTGGGCTGTCTTCTTTGAGGCTTCCAACCCCTGTGCTATCCCTACCAGAGTTCTCATCATGTAGCTCTGGCATCATCTGTTCATTCATCTGATCTGTGAATTCCTCGAAGGAAAGATCCTGTGTCCCAGGGCCCTGGCTCACAATGAACAGTGACAAATGCAAGCTGGCAATGGTAACAAGCAAATCACCTGCCACCCACCTGCACCTCCAGCTGTCGCCTGTTCATTTTGCCCGCACACCCACCCCCATCAGATTTGTCTTAAGACTGTGCCCTGCTATTTCTGGCCCAAGGCCTGAGGCTCTGACCCCTACTTGTCTCAGTCCATTTCAAAGATATTGATTTCACTTGGCTTCAGAGGTGTTAGACGTGGTGAGTTTTCTGTAAGAGGCTGAATAAACACAGCTCTCCTCCCCCAACACACACTCAGGGCTGCCTGTCTCTGCAGCATTCATGTGGCAGCCTGTTCCTGGGGAACACTTGGAATCCACTAATAACAAAGATGTACTTTCTCTATTTTTTGGCTCAGTCTAAACCTCCAAACTCCTCTGGCTTCCTCTGCCTCAGCTGAGTACCGCTGACGGCCCAGCCCCACACTGGGTACTGCAGGGAACAAGACATGGGGAGCTTAACAAGGATAAAGTCAAAAGACAAAGTGTAAATTGGTAAAAATATTGGCAATTTATATCACAGACAAGAAGCTAATTTCCTAGTATTAGCCTAGGAATGATCCCCCAGAAATAAGTAAGAAAAAAGACCACAATAAACAGACCCCAAAAGTGTAGGGGTAAAGTCCAGGAAGAGTTTAGAGGAGATGGTTCTTGAACATTTAAATTCATGCTTGGCATATTCTCACTAATAAATCAGAGCTAAATGACAGGTACACACAGGCACAAAAAGACGTAAAGAACACTGGAAACTAAGAAGCGGGTAGGGATTACAAACTTATCCATCGGGTACAATGAACACTGTCCTGGTGGCAGGCACACTGAAAGCCCTGACTTAAACATTATACAGTGAAACCATGTAACAAAAACATTTTTACCCTCTCAATATTTTGAAATAATTAAAGAAAAAACAATAAAATGGTGCTTGGCCTCACTTATATGTTTTAAAAATTCAAAATGAAAATTATTCCATTTTTCAGCTATTGGATTGGCAAAGATCAAAAAGTTTGCCCACACATTGTGCTGACGAGGGTGTGAGGAATAGACACGCTTGTGCACTACACACAGGTAGGAGTAGAAGCTGGCACACCCGTGGTGGAAAGCAGATCAGCCATATGTATCAAAACTGGAAAGGTGGAGAGCAATTCCTCGTGTAGGAATCCCTCCCGAATACATGCACACAACAAAATCATGCATGCCAAATTGTTTGTTGCAACATTTTTTTTAGTAGCAGAAGACTGGAACACTTATATGCCCATCAATAGCAGACTGGGCCATGTAAATTTATGGCGTATGTATGCGAGGGAATATATGCAACTGCGAAAACAATCAAGAAACTCTTTATGTACTGATTTTGGAAGTTCTCCAGGATATATATTTTATGTATGTATGTATATGTATATATGTGTGTGCGTTTGTGAGTGTAGATACACATGCACACACTCACACATTTGCTTGTATCATGCATAAAGTATCTCTGGGAGACAGGGGTAGGGAAGGATTTTTCTTTTACTGCTTGCTTCAGTTTCCCGCTTACACTTTTGTCCCATTCTGCTCACCGAACACTTGGTCCCACGTCCCTGGCTGAGGCTTTCTCCTCTGAGGGAAGATTCTTTGCCATCCGTTGGTCAAAAAGAAGTTTGGTGGGAAAGGCAGACAGCTGGGACCAGGGTTAGTTGCCTTGGCACACGTGACGACATGGCCACCAGCTCTGCTGTGACCTTAAATGTTGATGCTCCACAGGGTTCCACCCCCTGCTCCTGCTTGTCTCCACCAGCGTGGCTACAAGTCCACCGTCACTGACTACACCCAATACTCCAGCTCGAACCCAGGCTTCTCTCCTGAGCACACTCCCTTCTGAATACACACATCTCCTCCCCTGACCCGGCGCTTGTGGGCTATGGATCAGGGAGTCCAGTTCAAAGCCTGAGCACTGTCAGCAACGCCCTGTCCGTAGCTCCCCACGGCGCGTCTGGCACCAATTCCTGTGGCTTCTGCCTCCTCACATTCTCAGACAAATCCTTCCCGCTCCACCCTAGTCCCTGCCTTCGGCTTTCTGACCTGGACCACCCTAACAGCCTCTTAATAGTTCTTCCTGCCTCCGAGGCCCTCCTCTTTTTCAAACCACCCTCCACGTTGCTGCCGGAGAGATTTTTCTAAGGTTCAAAGTTAAGTAGGCAAAAACTCCTGTGTAAATTCTTTCAGTGGTTCCCCACATTCTTTAAACTGAAATGTGAACCCATTCTTACATCTTTCCGTACTCTGTGATGGAACTCCCCTCCATCTCTCCAGCCTCATCTCTGGCTTGTGGGCACAGATACACTCTCACACCCACATACGCACACACATATTCATGCAATAGTGCCTGCTTTATGCCGGGCACTGCTCTTGGTGCTGGGGATGCAGCAATGAACAAGACAGACAAAATCCCTTCTCTGAAATGCCAAGAGACACAATTAAAAAATAAACCATCCGTTCTTGTGATACTTCGCTTAGTAGAATGGGCTCCAGCTCTATCCTAAGCCTTCCATCACAAGAATGGAAAAACAAACACCACATGTGTTCACCATCAAATTGGTATTAACTGACACTTAAGTGCACATACAGTAGTAACATTCATCGGGTGTCGGGCAGACAAGAGGCAGCAAAGGGGAAGGGTGTATACACACCTAACAGGTGTGGTGCTCACCATCTGGGGGATGGACATGCTTGAAGCTCTGACTCGGGTGGGGCAAAGGCAATATACATAACCTAAACATTTGTACCCCCGTAATATGCTGAAATAAAAATAATAAAATAATAAACCATCCAAAAAAACAAACAAGAAAGATTGCAGATTTGACAACTGCTATAAGGAAATGACCTGTTGATAGGCTAGAGTACAAATGGATGACAGCCTGTAGGAGATGCTCCTTCCATGAGCAGTCAGAGAAAGGCTATCTGAGGAGGCGACCTGCAAGCTGACCACGCACTGACCACTGACCACTCACCGCATCAAGCATCTCAAAGTGCCACTAATCTCTTACATTGCCTTGTGCTTGCCTATTATTTATTTTGCCTAGAATTTTCCCTCCCCTTCTCTAGCCACCTAATCCTTTCTTATCCTCAAAAACTAATGTAAGATGTCACCTCTGCCAGGATCAAGTCTTTCTTGATCCCCAAACTGCACTGGACACCCCTCCACTGTGTACCCCTATCTCACACACTTAGCCCCCTATAGTATAATTTCTTATTTGCTTATCAGTCTCTCCCACTGGATGGAAGCTGCTCCCGGACCAGACAAGATATTGCAAAGGCCAGAGCACCAGCTAGAGGAGTCTGGGCTTGCCAAGGAGGGACCCCATTGTAAGAGCCAGAGCCATGGGGTAGCAAAATGAAAGTGAAATTGATCTCTATTTTAGCTGTTTTTAACAGCTCACTTTAATGGCTAAAAGGAAGATTCACTTGATGAACTCTGGGTCTGAAGATGCTTAAAAGATAAATATTTTTAAAACAGAGAAGCTACCCTTTTTACCCTGGATTTGGAAAAATCAAAGCTTTTCTTTGATGTCAGTTTAAAAGATTTATGAGGCCTGCTCCTTGCTGCGTCTCTCGGTGGATGTTCCCTATGAATGCATTAATGAGTGGTAAAGAAACCTCACAGCAGCCTGGTAAGTATATGCCACCAGGAACCAGAGCACTGTCTCATTGTGACCCTTGCCAGGGTGGGGGCTGATTCCTGGGGCCATCACACACAAAATTGGCCATGTCCAAGCTCTTGCACAAGCTTTTACAGGCAGCATCTTGCTATAAATAAGCCCTGAGCTTGGGGTTGGGGGAGACCTAGACTCGGGACCCTCAGTGCACTTACAACCCCAAATGTTGTCAAGATCCATTTGGATACAAGTGTCAGGAATCCAATTCAGACTACCTGAGGCAGAAAGGACTTTATGGGCTCACAAAACTGAAAAGTCCAGCAGTGTATTTGCCTACAGAACTGAGCAGACTCAGGAGCTCAAATGAGGCCCACAGGACCCAGGCTCTGCATCCCCAGCTTTGCTTACCTCCATGCTGCCATCACTTTCAGCTGGGCTCCCTGCATGAGTGGGCCCCAAGACTCTAGGCTTTTACCTGACCAGCTCGCAATTCCAGAAGAATAGAGGGACCTCATTTCCAAGAGTTTTAGCACAAATCCCAGGACTAACTCTGATTGGCCAGTTCCGGGTCATGTGATGAACCCCAAAGCAGGAAGTTCACGTCAGCTCAAGCCCACCACATGGCACAAGAGTTTAGGGTAGTGGTTCCTCAAAGGAAATCACAGCAGTGTTGCCTTACAAGAGGGGAGTGGAGACTAGGCCAGCAAATGCAAAAGATGTCCACTACGCTGGACAAATCACTGGACAAAAACTGGGATGCAGTTTTATCATCTAAAATACAGGTGACTGGCCTACCTTGAGCAATCTCTAAAATTCTGTAAAATATCCAAAGAATGGTATAAGCTGAGAGCTGAAACAGATTCATAAAATGTTTTAGTAAGTCAGACCTGTTGTTTTACCTGGTTGTGTTGAGATTTCAGGGAAGGAATAGAGAGAATTGTCAGGAAGAACAACCATGACCCTCACCCAAAGTCCCCACAGAGCCCAACCCAGCCTGGATGGTCTGACTCCAAGGACCAAGTGGTGGTTGGCTCCCTCCTCACCTGCTGCCCGTGCATCCCATGGGCTGTGCCCAAGGTGCAGCATCTTTGAGCCTGGCACAGTGATTCTCAGCTGGGCATAGTTTTACCCCTAGGGGACACTCAGCAAAGTCTGGAGACATTTTTGATTGTCATGATGCAGGGGGTAGTGAGAGGTGGGGGCTGCTACTGGCATCTAGAAGGTAGAGGGCAAGGATGCTGCCAAATATCGTGAAGTGCACATGACAGTCGCCTATGACAAAGAATGATCTGGTCCAAAATGTCAATAGTGCTGAGGTTGAGAAATTCAGGTCTAGAGGGACCAGTTCTGGAGCCCCTGCTACATTCACCTAAGCCTTCAGTCTATAGAGGTGTGAGTCGGTGCGTTGATTTTTACAGAATTACAGTCAAGGAAAGTCATTGTGGCTGCAGCATGGAGAATGGCTTGCAGAGGGGCAAGAGAGGAGGGGCAGGGAGACTAGTTAGGAGGCAAATGCCACAGTCCAGGTGAGATCAGGGCCTAGGCGTGTGACCTGTGCAGTCACACTAGCCCTACACTTGGGGTCCATGCTTGGTTTAGTGCTTTCCTGTCACTGTCTTGAAATTCTTAAAATTGTTGATTCCTGGATGAGAGATGATAAGAGCCTGAATCAGGACAGAGAGATAACAAGGGTCTGAACCAGGACAGTAACATCAAGGACAGTGAGGCCACTCTCTCTTGGGAAGGCACCACCCACGTTTCCAGCTCCCCAAAGTCCTGGGTACCAGCCAGATAAACACGGTGGGTGGGGTCACAGAAAGTTGATTACTATGTGCTTAGTATAATCCATGGCAGACTGAGTGAAGGGGTCCAGAGTCCAAAGAAATGCATGGCCTTCCTCTAGCCAGGCTGGAACAACACTTCCAACTATGAAGGGGTGGTTCCTGCCCACGTGACATGCTTTGGAAGATAGAGAGAGAAGGCACCTGTGCAGCACCTGTGAGCAATGAGAAGGCATGTGGAGTTTTAATATCGAGAAATAAGAACACTTCTCTCTGGAGACCCATTGGCTGAATGCTGGGCAGCGGCACCAGAGCAGCTCCTGGAAGGCAGGCTGGAGGCCTGGACTCGGGCTGGGTCAATAATCTCAGGTTTTCCAGGGAAGCCTATAGGGTATTTGTTATGAGCACACACTCCAAAGTCAAGGACACCCAAGTGCCCATTCACTGCACCACTGTTAGTTCTGTGACTCTGAGTAGTCTGCTTAACCTTTCTGAGCCCCCATTTCTATCAAATTAAAAACAATAGTACCAACTGCATGGACGGGCTGGGTGAATCAGATGAGATATTATGTTTGTGAAACATTTAGCACAGTGCCTGGCCTTGAGCAAGTCGCTTAACCTCCCTAAGCCTTAGTCTGCTGGACCGTGAAGTAGGGATATAACTTAGGCACTTTATCCTAGTGTGCCTGCGAGGACTAAAGCAGATGATCTCTGGGTAAGTATATGGTGTGTTTATTTTTGTTGTTATCATCATTGCTTGGGCTCTCTGACTCAGACCATTTGCCCTGAGATTGATCTCCATGGTGAAATTGATCGCACTGGTCAGATGTCGGAGGAAGCGCTGGCCCTGCCCAGGGGGGAGAATCCCACCTGCAGCCCATCGCCCTGAAGCAAGCTGTGTCCCTCCATCTATGCCCCCATATGAGGAAACATACGGTTCCCTCAGTATTTCCCTTGGTGACACCCAAAGGAACCCTCGGTCTATGTTCGTGACCCTCTGCCTTATACTGTAATCAGCACTGTTACCTCCATAGTGTTGGGAGTTTGGGTGTGTATTTGTGTGTGCGTGCATGCACACATACTTGGGCTGAGGGAGAGATTCTTTAAATCAGGAGTCCCCACCCTATGGTGAGTTGTATAATCATTTCATTATATATTATAAGAATAATATGTAATAGAAATAATAATAGAATGATATAATAGTAATAATAGAAATAGAGTGCACGATAAATGTAATGCACTTGAATCATCCTGAAACCATCCTCCACCCACCCCTGGTCCATGGAAAAATTGTCTTTCATGAAAACAGACCCTGGTGCCAAAAGGGCTGGGAACTGCTGCTTTAAATAACCAAGGGGTGATCACACGTATTCGCTGGAAATATCTGTCCCTAGCAGATAACCACAAAGGAAGCAGGGGTTCTGTTCTTTCCTCCCCTACCCCCACAGTGACCAGCTCAGGATTGCTGACCATTCCTTTCCTTTTGGACATAGACCATCTCAAATGTATTTCTGAAACGTTGTACTAAATAGTGCAAAATAACAGACTGCCCTCCAGGAGCTGCAGAGGTCATAATTTAACAGAGAAGGCATTTTTCAAATGTTCTCACCAGGAAAATAGGTGAAGATGTGAATTGCCTGGTGGAAGGAGCGGCCTCCGAGTCCTCCTCCCCAGTTCTTCCAGAGTGGCTTGTGCTGGGCCTCAGAGGAGGAAGGTCTGGAAAACCAGCCGCTGACATTACCGTTCACAAAAGTTTCGATGACAATTATCATTCGTGAGTACCCGCTGTGTGCCAGGCACCACGCCTGGTTATAGGTGATCTTTGTAAGGTCACCCAGTTGAGTGAAGCAGAAAGAACTTGGGCCGTGGCAGTAGGCAGCCCGAGTTAGAGCGCTGCTCTGACGTCACCACCCGTGGGGAGCTCTGGCAGGCGCCTAAGCTCTGCGGCTCACTTTCCTCACCCATAGCGTGAGAGTGACAGTACCTTCCCCCCTTCAGAGGTACGCTAGATACACGTTCCTATGGTGCGTGGGAGTTGACTGTGCACACCTCTTCCCAGCTTTGTGTTTGGTGATGTCACGCTGGCAAATCAAAATCAGCCACGGTGAAAGCGTTTACACCACAGCAATTGACAAACCACAAATCTAGGCTTGCTTTTTTTTAAAGAGCCAGTTGTTAAACATTTACAAGCACCCCACTGCCTCCCTCATCTAGAGAAACTAAGGGAAGTTAGGTCTTTACAGCTCTTTAGATAATGTCTGCACATAAGTGCTCAAAAGTCGGTAACTGTAATTATGATGCATATTTTCATATGACGAAACTGACGCTCAGAGCAGTCGCATCACTCGCCCTTGGCTGCAGAACTGATGTGTGGCACAGACTGGTCTATCTGGTACCGCTGCTTTTCCCACTATTCTGCACAGCCTCTCAGACAGAGGCACGGGCGAGTGGCAGAGAGGAGGAAACACTGTTGACCAGCTTGGTGACTCCTGGATGGGGAGGCAGGACGAGAATATGTGAGCAGATCTGGAAGGATAATGGGGCCCAGAGAGGCCAAGAAGCCACTCTAGGCTGGAAAATGAAGTGAGCAGAGGCACAAGGATGGGAATGAGTGTGGCCCTGCCTCCCTCCTGCAGCAAGGACCCAACCCAGCATTACAGTTCCCCCACTGTTGGCAAAGCTATGGGCCTGCCACACCTGCCTTCACATTCACACTGGTCTCTGCTTGGCAACGTCGTCCCCCTAAAAGCCACTGCAATGTGCACATCTTTCTTGTCATGTCTCAGACAAAAGCTCCAGCTGTTCCAAACTTCCCCTCCATGTCCCATATTGCACCGTTCAGTCAGAACATGTTTAGGATCAAATAAAATATCACCCAATTATATTTAATGGTAAGTAGTAAAGTTTTTTTTAAAATAAAGTGATCGTTTTTATTAGTCATAATAGTACATTTATGGAACATCATTGTCATATTGTTTAATTCTCCCTGTGAGATATCATCATGCCTGTGATGGAAGAAGAAAATTAAGGCTGAGAAAAATTCAGGAACTTGACCCAGGCCCCTTGGCTGGGTGGTGGCTGTGGCAGGACTCAAATCCAAAGCTGTCTGACACCAGCATTCCTATTCTTCACACCAAGCCACCCACCCGTTCTCTGCGGCCTGTTTTAGCACATTCGGCTTCCTGGCAACAGCCCCCGATGCTGCTTTTCCCCGGGAAACCTGCAAAGAGCCCAGCATGCACGTTCTGATCAAGTGTTGCTCAAACAAATAGCAGTTTTTGGAAGGCACCTCAGGGCCTGCTGAGTCACTCCCAGTATGAGACACTGCTGAGTGGGAGCAGATGATTCTTGTGTCTGTGCTCACTGCCTTGGTGGAGATTAGTCTCAGTGAACCTGGGAGCAGTGGGCTCCCAAATGCTGCCAGCTCCAAGCAGTGGTCCCAGCCGGTTTGGAGCAATCGCTGCTGAGACATAGGGGCAGATGGGAGCGAGGCAGCCTGGCCAGGGCAGGCATCCCAGGCTTGCTTCTGCCGAGCCACAGCAGATAAACAATCGGAGGACGAGGGCTGAGAGATAACGAGCAGATGCCCACGAGCTCCTTCGGTCACAGGCAGCTGGGCCTAATGAAAAGCCCACGTGCTTGGAATTGGGAGGTGGGTTCTCCCCTTGACTGCTAATGCTGGCCGCATAACCTTGAGCGCGGCATGGACCCACAGGTGTCAGGCCCGGGCTGTCAGGTGGGAATAGGAAGACCCACCTGGTCTGCCTCATGCAGCAGCACTGGTCATTTGAAATAGGGTCCTCTCAACTCTCAGCTCTCCCAGGAAGCATCTCCTGCTTATTCCAGGACAATGTTTTCTCCATCTCTGAACTGCTGAAGAATTTGCTCCAAAGTCCTGGTTATAACCACACTGCATGATCATTATAGAAAACTTAGAAAATACCTAAAATAAAAAACTTAAAATTATTTAGAATTCTACCATTCATATTTTTAACATTTTATCTATCACATTACACATATATAAATGGTTTAGATAAGCTTCTACAGTTTTGTATTGTTCTTTTTCATTTAATGCTATATCAAAAGAATTTCATGCCATTTAAAATGTTTTTGTAAGCACGATTTTCACAGTCTATAAAATAGTCCATTGTGTGCAAGTGTCAATCTATTTAATCCTTCCGTTGTTGAACGTTGAGAAGACTTCCAATATTTTGATAGTGTAACTTGCATTGCACAAACATCTTTGTTCATAAAGCTTTCTTCTTCCCCACCTCTGCTCATTCCCTTAGATAGATTTCTAGACGTGAAATCATCTGGTCAAAGAGTAGCAGCATTTTGAAGCCTCTTGTGACATAGGGAAATGTCATGGTGATGTTCGTCCCATCAACAGTGTGGGACAGGCCAACCTCCCACAGCCTTCCACCTTTTAATTATTTTCCTTTTTAAAAGTCTTACTCTTCTGATCCAGATAAAATAAATTCTCATTTTACTGCCTCATTCAGATTTCTTTAATTACTTGTCAGGTACTCTGCCCATTTTCACAGTAGGTTCAATTCTGCTTCAGGGATGTGTTTGTGTTTTCCGTTGCACAAGCCTGTATATCTTTTATCTAATCTCCTGAGGGACAAGGCCTGAACCCACAGTTGTGGACTGCACCAAAATTCCTTCTCTAGCCCTTGTTTAAATGTTTCGATGTGTTCCCATCTCTTTCCCACCTCATCCCGTCTGTTTTGTGGCTGTGTCTGGCTTTTCCTTTGCTGTCTCAGGATCCTGCCAGGCCTCCAGGACAGCATCCACGCAGCCAGGACAGTGTCTTGTGCCGGCTTATCAGTCTCCCTCCCCCACCAGACACAAGCTCCTTCAGAGACTCTGTATCCATCAGCTCTCTCCATAGGGGACACCATTTCCCGCCTCGCCCTGTGTTAGTGAGCCTTGGCCCGCGATAACAGTGTTCAATCCCAAACTCCCAACAGAAGTACCGTTAGAAGTATATACTCTTTCCTCCACTTCCCAGCCACTCATGCCAATATGTGAGATAGGAGAGACTGGCAAGAAGGGGCTGGGTGTGTACATAGCTCAAGCCAGGCTCTTGGGTACTCTCTCTAGTGGAGCTGCCTGCCCTCAACATGCTCATCTTTCTCCATGCCTCGACCTACAAGGTGATCCTATAGAGGTGGGCTTCCCCCCCAGGGCTGGTGCCAACATCAGCATAGTTCAGGGGAGACGAGGAGCAAAAAGGCCCCAAGTGACTTCAGGTGCAGGCCTCTCTCCGCTGTCCAACCTCACCACTCATAATGCTGTTTGCATCCCTCTCTGACTATCTGGCCCCGGAGTTATTAAGAGAAGGAAAAGAACTCTTGGCATCCTGGGTTTTACAAAGCCACAAAAAGTGGCTTTGTGTATGGAAAGGCTGCACCAGATATCTTGCCACTCTTTCCTAGAACTAAGTGAGAGTATTCTGGAATTAAAATAAATATTCCTAAAATCCATGAAATGAACTTTTTCTCTTAGGCCATTTGTTTCCCAAATATATTTCTAGATTTTGTGGAGTATGATTGGGCTATGTATATAAAAAATGATTCTGTGATCAATTTCTATTAGAAATTCCTTTAGAATTTTCATTAGAAAAACATTATTGTGTTAAATAATGTAAATAGGTTTGTTACCCACAGGACTTCTCAGAGTATTTAATATACCAATATATGCTGTTAGTCTTCAAGAGGAGGTTAAGAGATGTGTTTCAAAAATGTTCATGACTTCTAAACCCTTTACTGGGGGGCACCTTACAAGAACTAGGGTTCAACAGAACATGACTTGGACACCTGCATTATGCAGCCTCACATTTCCTTCTGTCATATGTTTATGATATTTCCAAGAAGAAATATTACAAACTTCTGGTAGGAAGAGAAGCTCTGGCCCAGTCTCTCCCTGAATCAATCCCCTCTCTATCCAAGTCCCAGCATAGGGTCTGATACTGAGTCTACTTAGATAATATAGGGCAGGGGTCATCAAACTTTTTTGTAAACAGCCAGATAGAAAATATTTTAGATTTTGTAGGCCATATGGTATCTGTTGCAACTACTCAACTCTGCTGTTGCAGCTTGAAGGTAGCCATAGACCATACGCAAACAAATGGACATGGCTGTGCTCTAATGAAACTTCATGGACAAAACCAGACTGTGGGCCACGTTTGGCCACGGGCCACAGTTTGCTGACTCTTATTGCAGGGTGTCTCAGTCTGGGGAGAAAGGGCTCCAGACTCCTGAGTGTGAAGAAGTAAGTTGTGAAAGGGCCAAGTCGTGACAACCCTCCAGACGGTGACCCACCGTTGGAGGAGAAACTTTCACCCACAACCTGCCACACTGTAAACAATGGGCAAACAACCATGTGTCCTCCCAGCTTTGAGGTTCAGAGGGCATAGCTGCTCCCAATACCCAGTGCTGCCAGCGTGTAATCATAGTCTCTAAAGCTCAGAAGCCCCAAGGGAAGCCATGTGAGGCCTTGTGCGAAATCCCCAGCATTCCTGAAGAAGTGGATTTATTTAGGTGAACTGATGGTCAGTGGCCTCGTCTGAACCAGGATGCTTAATTGGAGAGCAGCTGTCTCGGACCTCGAGCAGCAGAGTGGGGCCAATTGTCTGCCCGCATTCCATGTGGCGTTCTTCATTCCTGAGCCGACTGAGGGGGAATGCGCAGGGAATGCAAGGACTGTCAGCAATGCAAACCCCAGAGTGTTGGGACGCGTGAGCTGAGCAGGCTTCAAAGACAGCAAAACAAGCATCCATTCTCTGTCGGTTGGGCCTCATCTTACACCTCTCAACCTGTGAGGAGGGGGGGACTGTGTAGTGCCATCACTCAGAAACAAAGGCTCTGTCCACAATTTGAGGGGGTAGGTGGGAGTTGTGTAGCTGCAGACAAAACCAGCTTAGGAAGCTTCTTGAGGGATACAAAGGATCTCACTCCCCCAGAAATCAACCCCAGGTACCTGACCCATAGCTGGACACCCATCACTTCTTTAGGGGATCCTCAGCAAATTCTGCCTCATCATTGGCTTACCCATGCCCCGGAGCAGACCTCATCATGACTGTACACCCTGGATTTCTCTGCACAGCCCTGATTTAAAATACTCCATGTTTGCCATGAGTCCTAATTTATAACTCAGAAAGTGCACAATAGTGGCCATATTTGGGGGAAATAACCATGGCAACCTAAGGTATGACAAAGAATTTGGGAGCTCATTACATTGAAGAGGCTACCTGGCAGGTTCAAGTTGGAAGATGCAGAATTATTGAACTTCCTCGGTCACCTCAAGAATCATGAGGGACTATGGTACGAGACGTCTAAAGTGAGATACTGCTGAAAAGGCTCCTATGTAGACAAAGAGATCTTGGTAGAGCACCAACAGCATGCATTAAAATTGTCTACATTACAAATAAAGTCTGCAGGCCAGAACCAAGTGGGTGCCAAGAACTTCACAACTAAGTATAGACAGTTAAATCAAATCCAAGATGTCTTTCCACACCCTCATCAATAGACGTGTATTCACCACTATCTGTAGGAAGCCTTCTGGGGGATGTAGGGTGACCAGAGAACTTGCCCTTAAGAAGCTTCTGCTCTACTTAAAGAAGCAAGTGGTTAAATTTTAAAATTACGTAATAATGGAAAAGTCCAATAATACTTATATATCAAAATAAAAACAGAATTACCATTGGGCAGTATTTTGTACCTTCCAATGGTGCTGAACTGGGGGAAAAAATCTTCATGAGCTGACAGAAAGGGAAGAAGAATAAGTTTTAGGAAAGTCAGGGAAAGTCTCATGGACAAATGCCTTGGCAGGAAAAGAATTTCAAGACCATCCATCCAAGGATGTAAGCATTAGACCTGAACCTTCTTCCTTCAGCCATGGTAAGTGCCACTGATAATGAGCCATGGGATTCTTTTCTGCTCAGCCCAGAAATACGCTGGTGCACAAAGGCACAGCCAATCGATCCAAAATGGCACACAAGGTGAAAATGCCATCCCTAGGCCTTCAGCGATAGGGGAAACTGGCACAGCAACTCCAGCAACCACGGTCTCACCCAGGAGATTGACAAGAGAGCCAAGTCTATAGCTCACAGCACCTGCATCCCAATCCTGAGACGTTTCCTGACATGGGGCAGAGGCATTGAGCTTCCCCAGCATGTACTATGTGCTGGAAACCCCAGGTTCCCCTTGGAGAATCTCCTTTCTTGTGGCTACTGGAACTCTTCCTCAACAGACATCAAGATCCTAAGAAGTACCTGGGCAGCTCTCAGGATTAAAGGAGCCTTCCTGAGGAGTGACAACTCCCATTTCAGTACTACCCTGAGTGGGGGGAGTGATCCCAAAGAGAAAGCCCCCCACCCTTTCTGAGAAGATAGGCATATGGAGTATGAAAGGTACCAGAAGTGAAACAACTCTACCTGGCTCTGTAAAATGGGGTTCAAATTAGCTCCAGGAGGTGGGAGGATGCACCTCAGCTGCTGAGTGTTGGCTGTTAATGGTGCATGCTGCCATCTTTCCTCAGAGAACTGCCCTCAGCCCTGTCCAGAAGGTTACCCTCATCCACCCACCCACTCACCAGGAGGTGAGTGTGCCACTATTCTTTTGGTAGTTTTCTGGATGGAGCCTAAGAAGAATTAACTAGGCTTAACCAGGTTAATTTTGCAACTTTGCATTTAAGTCAATGGCTCTAAAACTTGAGAGTACATAAGAATCACCTGGGGGGAGAGGAGGCATTTTGAAACCAAACCATCAAGACTCATGCACAGGAGAGTGAGGGGTTACAGAGAAAACAGCCTGACCCTGCACAAGAATGCTTCAATGACAGAACTGGCTACCCGGGGTCCCTATGATAAAGGCTAAATTCTTAACCCATTGCCTTGAAGGTCATCCAACTTCATCTTACCCCACTTTCTCCTCCACTGTCTGTGCTCCCAACAAGGAACTTACATGAGCCATACTTCCACCTCAAGGCCCTGGCAGAAGCTGTTCCCTCTGCAAGGAAAACTCTGACCCCACTCTCAATCCAATTAATTCCCACTTCATATTTCATTTCAGGAGGCTTCCCTAAAACCCCCACCCCATAGCAGACTAGACTCCACCCTGAAAAAATATACTAGTGTGATGATACCTGTGATGATCTCGCTGATTTCTCAGGGCTGTGAGCTTCCTGGAGGGAGAGATATGGTCTGATTTGCTTACTTTTTTTTAGCCCAGTGCTTGGCACCAGGTAGGCACCCAATAACAATTATTTGCCCAAATGGCCTTGCCATTGTGCCATTGTTTGTGCATGTAGCACATCATTCCTACAATGTTTACTGAATATCTACTGTGGTGTGTGGCAGGCCTGGGGCTAGGTTCACATCAGGATGAATCAGACATCTACCGCACACCTTCTGGCCCATGTACGACTATGGATGTTTGGTTTGTGCACACCAAGATGTTTTAAAACGGCCTCTTCAAAATTCCAAAGGTTGAAATATACCCTCACCTAGGGATGGGAAGGAACTTCCATTCTATCTAGCCTCCCATGAAGGTCCCTCCTCCACACTCTGACATCATATAAGAGTGACTTAGGGAGTATCTGTGCTCGTGCTAGGAAGTTGGTGAAGTTGGGAAAGAACCAGCAAGTTTGGCTCCTAATAACTTGGTAAAATGCTCTGTCTCTCTAGGTCAGGCTCTGACTAGGACTTGCTTGAATACCTATGGCATACCTAATTATGCAAGTACCAAAAATGTTTCCAAAATTCTTCCTACTTGACAATTACATAATTTAACTTTAAGCTGCCCTGGACCACCACCACCCACAGGCACTTGTGGTATCACACAGTGCTGGCCTAGTCCAGGTGATTTTATTATCGGGAGATATCTAAATCTCTCCAGTCTTCCTCATGGCACTTCATAGCTTTCGACCACCTGGTCTAAATCAGCTCAGGTCTTCTAGAACCAGAAATGAAGCATCATGGCTAAGTCTGAAATGAAGAAACAAATGATGAGGTGCTTCTCTCTCCCCAGGAAGGGGTGAGGATGGAAAACTAGGAAGAAGAGATTTGGCAGGGCCACAGGAACTCTTGGGGACATAGGTGTGCATGCACCTCCCACCCACCAGGAACAGCACCCTGTGAAAAGCTGGCTCCTGAGGCTGCCAGGAAGATAAATCCATGGCAGCTGAGGCATGTGAGAGCTGGCAGGGAATCGGGTTTCAGACCAGCCTCAGATGCCTCACCGAAGGCTGGCCTTCTGGAAGAGCAGGGGAGGCAACTGCCTTCGGGATTGGGGGTGGAGGGGCAGAGGGAAGGTCCTCTATTACCTAGCATCTGTCTCTCTGGACTGCATCAGAACCCCAAACTGCCCTTATCTACCCATTGGGCTAAGGATTCCAGGGTTTTATTCATACATTATCATGGAATACACAAGGGGAAGTCATTATATTCTGGTAAACCAATGACTGCACAGTGAAAACACCTAGGGAGATTTTTAAAATCCAGGACCCAGGTCACACCAGACCAATTACATCAGAATCTCTGGGGCAAGGACTTTGGCTTGAGTATTTATTAAATCCCCAAGGGTTTCCAATGTGCAGTCCAGTGAGAACCCCACACCACCCCCTTGGTAAGGATTAGCTTCTCAGATAAGCACAGTCTGAGAGCAAGGGGGTAGCACATAGGTGTGGAGGAAACAGCAAAGTGCCAGGTGCCCCACAGATGTATCAAGCCTCATCCTTATCCTCACAACAGACACAAAAGGAGGGCTTTATTATCATCATGTATGCAATGAGAGGTCTAGAGCTCAGAGAAAGGGAGTAGCAGAGTGGGAGCCAACACCAGTGGGACATTAGAGCCTTCCTTCTTCTCAAGATACTGCTCTGTGGAGTGTCTGACAAGGAACAAGTAATTGGAGACACTCGGGAGACAATTGTAGTGGTACTATTATAGGAGTGTACATAGGGTGCCCTTTGAGTGCCAGGCTCTGTCCAGTGGTGAGAGGTGACAGTCTTGTCTTGTTTCCAATCTTAGTGGGAAAGCTTCTATTAATAGTGTCTCACCCTGGGAGGCCAAGGCGGGAGGATTTCTCGAGGTCAGGAGTTCGAGACCAGTCTGAGGAAGAGCGAGACCCTGTCTATACTAAAAATGGAAGGAAATTAATTGGACAACTAAATATATATATAGAAAAAATTATCCGGGCATGGTGGTGCATGCCTGCAGTCCCAGCTACTGAAGAGGCTGAGGCAGAAGGATCACTTGAGCCCAGGAGTTTGAGGTTGCTGTGAGCTAGGCTGATGCCTGGGGAAATGTTTGTTCAAGTCCTTTGCCCATTTCTAATAGAGTCATTTGGATTTTTTTAATTGAGTTGGGGCATTTCTTATGTATTGTGGATATTAACCACTTATCAGATATATGGTTTGCAAATATTTTCTCACATTGTATAAGTTGCCTTTTCCTTTGTTGTGAAGAAACATTTTAGTTTAATGTAGTCCCACATGTCTATTTTTGTTTTGCTGCCTGTGCTTTCAGTGTCATATCCAAGAAATCATTGCTAAGATTGAAGTCAAAACATTTTCTCCTGTGTTTTCCTCTAGGATTTTTATAGTTTCAGCTCTTAAGTTTAAGTCTTCAATCTATTCTTAATTGATTTTGTGTAGGTGTAAGGTAAGGGTACAATTTTTTACTTTTGCATGTCCTAACCTCAAATGTTGAAGAGATTATTTTTCCCCATTATGTAAACTTAGCACCCAGGTTGAAGTTCATTTGAGCATATAAATGTAGGTTTATCACTGAGTTCTCTATTCTGTTCCATAGATCTATATGTCTGTCTTTATGCATGTACTATGCTGTTTTAATTACTGTTGTTTACTAATATATTTTTAAATCAGGAAGTATGAGGCCTTTAGTTTGTTCTTCTTTCTCAAGATTTCTTTGGCTATTAAGAGGTCTTTTGTGGTTCCATATGAATTTTTGGATTGTTTTTTCTACTTCTATTTTTTTTAAGGCATTGTAAATTTTATGGGACATCATTGAATCTGCAGATTGCTTTGGGTAGTAAGGACATTTTACAATTTTAAGCCTTCCTATACATGCATATAGAATTTCTTTTCATTTATTTGTGCCTTTCTCAATTTCTATCATCAGTGTTTTATAGGTTTCATTGTATAAGTCTTTCATCTTTTTAACTAAATTTATTCCTAAATATTTTATTATTTTTGAATAAAATACTTTATTTTATTGTAAATGGAATTATTATCATACTTTACTTTTCAGATGGTTTCTTGTTAGTTTATAGAAATGCAGCTGATTTTTACATGTTGATTTTATATCCTGTGACTTTATTGAATTAACTAATTAGTAATAACACAGTTGGGGGGTGTGTGTGTGTGTGTGTGAAGTTTTTAGGGACTTTAAATAAGATTATATCATCTACATATAAGATCATATCATCTTATATAAAAATAGATAATTTTACTTGTTCCATTCCAACTTTGATGACTCACTTCATTTTCTTGACTAATTGCTCTAGCTAGGACTTCCAGCACTATTTTGAATAGAAGTGGCAATTATAGTTAACAATAATTTATTGTATATTTCAAAATAGCTAGAAGAGAATTGTAATGTTCCAAACACAAAGAAAAGATAAATGTTTGAGATAATGGATATCCTAATTACCCTGATTTGATCATTATCCATTGTGTACAGGTGTCAAAATATCACATGTACCCTAAAATATGTACAACTATTAATATTACACGTCAAAAATCACCAAAGTTTCTGCCTCCTACACCTACCACAATAGACATGTTATCAGAGTTAAAAATACCAAGGATTGGTGAGGATATGGAGAAATTGGAACTATCACAGGTTGAAAACAAAGGAGAAGTGGTAAAAGTGGGTGTCCTTGTTGTGCTTCTGATTTTAGAGGAAAAGCTTTCACTTTTTCACCATTAAATATGATATTAGCTATGGGCTTGTCATATATGCCCTTTATCATGTTGAGGTAAAATTCCTTCTATACATGTTTATTGAGAGTTTTTATCTTGAAAGGGTGTTGAATTTTTTCAACTTCTTTCTCTGCATCTATTAAGATGATTGTGTGATTTTTTATCCTTCATTCTGTTAATGTGGTGTACCACGTTAATTGATTTATGTATGTTGAACCACCCTAACATCTCAGGGAAAAATCCCACCTAATCATTGTGAATAATTTTTTATGTGCTGTTGAATTTGGTTTGCTAGTAATTTATTGAGGATATTTGAATCAATATTAATCAGGGAGATTAGCCTATGGTTTTCTTTTCTTATAGTGTCTTTGTCTGGCTTTGGTATCAGTATAATGCTGGCCTCATAGAATGAATTTGGAAGTGTTTCTTTGTCTTCACTGTTTTTGAATAGTTTAAGAAAGATGGGTGTTAATTCTTCTTTAAATATCTTGCAGAATTCACACAGATAGAATTTTGAAAGCAGTAAGCAAAAAGCAACTCATCATGTATAGGTGAGCTGTACATGATGAGACTACCAGTACATTTCTCAGCAGAAACATTGCAGGTTATAAGGGAGTGAGGTGGCATATTCAAAGTCCTGAAAGAAATAACTGTAAAACAAAAATATTACACCAAGAAAAACTGTCCTTCAAAAATAAAGGAAAGATAAATATTTGCCCAGACAAACAAAAGCTGAGGGAGTTCATCACCACTAGACCTGTCTTACAATAAATGCTAAAAAGTGTTTTTCAAGTTGAAACAAAAGGATACTAAATAGTAAAATTAAAACATATGAGAGGGTAAAAGTCACTGGTAAAGGTAAATATATAGACAAATATTGTGATACTGTAATGATGGTATGTAAATAACTTCTAATTTTTTAAAATAAAAGTATAAAACCTAAAAGACAAAAGTGCTAAGAAAGGTAACAGGTACATAATACAAAAGATATAAATTGTGACATAAATAACAAGTACATAGTGGTGTAAAAGTTAAGAGTTTTTATATTTTATTGAAGTTATTATCAGCTTAAAAGAGAATATTGTAAGTATAGGATGGTTCATAAAAGCCTTATAGTAACCACAAAAAAACCTATGGAAGACACACAAAAGAAAAAACAGGAATGAAAAATATCACTACAAAAAAAATCAATGAAACACAAAGGAATACCATGAGGGAATATCAAGGGTTAATAAAAAAAGAAACACAAAGGAAAACAACAAGAGGGAAAAAAGTACAAGATTGAAAACAAAAAAAAATGGCAATAGTGAGTTTTCCCTATCAATAATTACTTTAAATGTAAATTAGTTAAATTTCCCAATCAAAAGACATAGAGTGACTGAATGATTAAAAAATAATGCTCCACTTCTATTCAACATAGTGCTGGAAGTCCTGGCTATAGCAATCAGACATGAAAGTGGAATTAAAGGTATCCAAATAGGGGCAGAAGAGATCAAACTTTCACTGTTTGCTGATGATATTATATTATATTTAGAAAATCCCAAGGATTCAACCAACAGACTCCTGGAGTTGATAAATGAATTTAGTAAAGTCTCAGGATACAAAATCAATACACAGAAATCAGAGGCATTCATATACGCCAAAAACAGTAAAAGTGAGAACCAAATCAAAGACTCAATACCCTTCACAATAGCAGCAAAGAAAATAAAGTACCTAGGAATATACTTAACTAAAGAGGTAAAAGACCTCTACTGGGAGAACTATGAAACCCTGAGGAAGGAAATAGCAGAGGATGTAAACAGATGGAAATCCATACCATGCTCATGGGTTGGTAGACTCAACATTGTTAAAATGTCTATACTACCCAAATAGATCTACACATTCAATGCAATCCCTATTAAAATCCCAACATCATTCTTCACAGATATAGAAAAAGTAATTTTACTCTTCGTTTGGAACCAGAGAAGACCCCGTATATCAAAAGCAATTCTAGGCAATAAAAACAAAATGAGAGGTATCAATATGCCAGATTTCAAACTATACTACAAAGTTGTAGTAATTAAATCAATTTGCTATTGGCACAAAAATAGGAATATTGACCAGTGGAACAGAACTGAGAAACCTGATATAAAACCATCCTCATATAGCTATCTAATCAACAAAGCAGACAAAAACATCCACTGGGGAAAAGAATCCCTATTCAATAAATTTGCTGGGAAAACTGGATAGCCACTTGTAGAAGGCTGAAGCAGGATCCACACCTTTCACCTCTCACAAAAATCAACTCACGCTAGGTAACAGACTTAAACCTAAGGTCTGAAACTACTAGAATTCTAGAGGAAAATATGGGAAACACTCTCTTAGACATTGGCCTAGGCAAAGAATTTATGAAGAAGACCCCAAAGGCGATCACAGCAGCAACAAAAATAAATAAATGGGACGTGATCAAATTAAAAAGCTTCTGCACAGCCAAAGAAACAGTCTTGAAAGCAAACAGACAACCTACAGAATGGGAGAAAATTTTCGCAAGCTACACGTCCGATACGAGGCTGATAACTAGAATCTACTTAGAACTCATGAAAATCAGCAAGAAAAAATCAAACAACCCTATCAAAAAGTGGGCAAAGGCCATGAACAGAAACTTTCCAAAAGAAGAGAGTATAATGGACAACAAACATATGAAAAAATGCTCAACATCTCTAATCATCAGGGAAATGCAAATCAAAACCGCAATGAGATATCACTTATCTCCACTAAGAATGACCTTTATCAAAAAGTCCCCAAACAAAAAATGTTGGCATGGATGTGGGGAGATAGGAACACTCCTACATTGCTGATGGGACTGCAAACTAGTTCAACCTCTGTGGAAAGCAATATGGAGATACCTTAAAGCGATACAAGTAGATCTACCATTTGATCCAGCAATCCCACTACTGGGCATCTACCCAAAAGAACAAAGGACAATCTACAAAAAAGATACCTGCACTCGAATGTTTATAGCAGCGCAATTCACAATTGCAAAGCTGTAGAAACAACCCTAGTGCCCATCAATACATGAGTGGATCAACAAAATGTGGTATATGTATACCATGGAGTACTACTCAGCTCTAAGAAATAACAGTGATATAGCACATCTTATATTTTCCTAGATAGAGCTGGAACCCATTCTACTAAGTGAAGTATCCCAAGAATGGAAAAACAAGCACCAGATGTACTCACCAGCAAATTGGTATTAACTGATCAGCACCTAAGTGGACACATAGGAATTACATTTGTTGGGTATTGGGCAGGTAGGAGGGGGGAGGAGAGGATGGGTATTTACATACATAATGAGTGAGATGTGCACCATCTGGGGATGGTCACACTTGAAGCTCAGACTTATGGAGGGGGGGCAAGGGCATTGTTCAAAATCTTATAATTTGTACGCCTATAATATGCTGAAATAAAAAAAAAATGATTGAGTCAATTGGCATCCTCATCCAAAATATATGGGAGGTTATTTTTATCTTTTGCCAACACATGATAAAGCATTTCAAACTTCTCCAATAGTTAAAAAAAATGCATATTTGCAGTTAAAATTTGCAATTCTGTCATTATGTGTGGGGATGATTATCCTCATGATTAAAAACCATTTTCCACAACGCATTCAAATTGAGTTGATGGTTTAATTCTCAACTCACACATTTATCTATAAATTATGTAAATCTGCTGGTTTATCTAATGAAAATATCAACTGTGCCCCCTTTGCTAGGTGTTCCAATTGCATGGATACCTTTTCTCTCTACCCTTCACCTAGGGTGACAAATTAAAAATGCTTTCAAATACTGACAGGCATAATCTTCTTAAAATCCTACTTCTGCTGAAATACTTTAAAATGTATTCTCCAAAGCTTTTATTTTTTTTCCCTGAGTTTTCTCCTCCTGTATGTAGATTTGGAGTCAAGGATTCTTCCTCAACACATATTATAGACCTACACCATCTGCCGTGTGTTGAGTCTTTGTGCATCAGTACTATTTTCTTAACTCACTCTGGGTTGAGATGTCAGGGACTGTGCAGGGTACGTTAGCCTAGCCAGTTTTCTGCATTGGTGTCCTCACGGCACACTCACATGGGGAAAATGAGTCTTACTGAGAAGTTGCATCTTGGCAAGCGTGAAATTGGGCTCTCAGCTCCGCCTGGAGAGTGTTTCATGGATGAATACAGAACTGTCCCCTTGACAGGTTACAAACACTTCTCCCATAGGATTCAAGAGTGAAGCAGGCAAATGAAAAGTCCTAATCTACCACGATTTCCTTTCCTACTCACACAATGCCCTCGCCTTATAAAAACTTCTGAAATGTACTCCTTCTCAATGAAGTTCTACCAAAATAAATCTCTATGTCATTCTATCACGGTGCAAAATCCTTTTAATGCGGTGCCGAATTTGGTTTGTTTGAATGTCGTTGGGGAGTGTTGCATGTATGTTTATACAAAATAATTGGTTGTATGTAATATTTTTTTTCTCCTGATGTTTTTGCCTGGTTTTGGTGTCAGGGCAATACAGCCCTCACAGAAGAACTTGGGAAGAGTTTTCTCCTCTTCTAAATCTTTGAAATTATGGTATTAATTTTCACCATTGAAGCCATCAGGTCCTGGGCTTTTCTTTGAAGGAAGGTTTGCATTTTTTGTTTGTTCATTTGTTTTTAATCACTGATTCAATCTCTTTACTTGTAACAGGTCTATTCAGATTTTCTAATTTTTTTAAGTCAATCTAAGTATATTCTATCTTCTCAGAATTGTCCATGTCAGCTAGTTTGTCTAATATACACAGGATTATTCACTATATTCTCTTATAATCATCTTTATATCTGTACGTTCAGTAGTAGTGTCTCTCTTTTATTCCTGATTGCAATCACTTGAGTCATCCTTTTTGATTAGGTAAAGATTTGCCAATTTAGTTGATCTTTTCAAAGAACCAATCTTTGATTTTTCTCTACCACTTTCCTATTTTTCTATTTCATTTATTTCCACTCCAATATTCACTACTTCTTTCCTCCTGCTTGTGTTTGGTTTAATTTGGTCTTCTTACTCTACAATCTTAAAGTGAATGGTTCGGTTACTGCTTTGAGACATTCTTAATTTTACATGAAAACATTTACTACTATAAATTGCTCTTTAAGCACTACTTTACCTGTATAAAGTGCACAAAATTGGATACATTTTCGTATGTTGCACTTTCATCTTCATTAGTGTTGTATCATTATCTAACGTCTTCCCTGATTTCTTATTTGGCATATTGTATTTTATAAGTATGCTGTCTAATTTCCACGTATTTGGCAAATTTCCCAAATTTCCTTCTGTTCTTGCTAATTTTTTTCGTCCTGGGTCAGAGACATAATTGTATGATTCCAATCCCATTAAATTCATTGATGCTGGTCATCTGACCTAAGCCATGGTCTAGGTAAGAATGTGTTCCATGTGCACTTGAGAAGAAGGATTATTCTACTGTTGACAGCCACCGTGTGGAGCTTGTCCTATTGTGTAGGCTCTCAGTCAAGTCAAATAAAAACAAATTCTGCCAACGATGCCTTTTATTAAAGCTTCCGGATCAAATAAAGAAATTTTTCCTGACGTGGAGCTTTTCGAGGTGCTCTATTTTCATTCCACTCCATCCAGCGTCTGTTAGACTATTCATTTTCACAGCTATGGTGTTTTCAAGGCCGGTTTCCAAGGCTACCATGAAACTGGAGAGAGTGGGAGGGGGACAGAGCAAGTGAAAACACCAAGGGCCTTCCTTATGCTACCAAAATTCAACCATGTTTCTTGCATAAACTCTCTTCTGAGATTGCTGCAAACTTTTGGCTCATTAGCAGAGTTTTGAAAAATTTTAATTTTGATAATTATTGCAAATGTTAGGATTTTCTTGTAAGGGGAGGATTTTCAGAGGTCTTCACTCCACGATTTTAGAAAGTATTCCTGTTTTCATTTTATTAATATTTATTCTTACCTTAACTGACCTTCTTCTAATATCTTTGAGTTCAATCGGTTGCATTTTTTCTAACTTGTTCCGAAAGATACTGGTAGCATAGATTTTCAGCATTCATTAACCCTTATTAATCAACACTGATTCACAGCATTAATATTCAACACTAATGTCAACCATTATTTATGCTCAAGGCTGTTGCTATGGTCTGAATGTTGGTGTCTTCCCAAAATTCATATGTTAGAACCTAATATCCAGTATGATAGTATTAGGAGGTAGGGCCTTTGGGAGGTGATGAGGTCCTGAGGGAGGAGCCTCATGGATGGGATCAGTGTTCTTATAAAAGGGACCCCAGAGAGCTCCCTCGCCCCTTCCACCATGTGAGGACACAGCAAGAAGGCGCCGTCTGTGAACCAGGAAGTGAGTCCCCACCAGACACAGACTCTGCCAGGCCTTGATCTTGGACTTCCAGCCTCCAGAACTGTGAGTTATCAATACATGTCTATTATTTATAAGCCAGAGGGTTTATGGCATTTTGTTATAGCAGCTTAAATGGACTATGACAGCTCCATATTTCCCTCTAAGCCTAAATTTAGGTGCATTCCACAAGGTTTTACAAGTCAGATTTGAATCCTCACTAAATTTAAATATTTTCTAATCTCCGTTGTGTGTCTTCTTTGCCCTCCTGGGTTTGTTAATTGTATGTCCTTAATTGAAAAATATTTGGGTGATTTTCTAGTTGTATTGTATTTGTGCTCTTTCTTATCGTCTGAAATATGTTGACATTTGTTTTATAGGGTAACACATGGTCAATTTTAGTGTATACCCCTTGTGCATTTCAGGCATATAAGAAATACATGGCTTCCTGGCTACATTTCCCTATATATGGCAGTTAAGTAACTTGTGTTTTTAATTGTTTTTTATAATTTATTCCTAATTATTTGTGGTTTTGTCCAATCAAAGTTAAAAATCTTAATGGACACCAGCTTTGGGGAGAAGTTAAGAATCTTTATGGTTACCAGCTGTGTGGCTCTCACAGAGAAGCAAACAGGGGGACAGGGACTAATTATTATCATTATGTTTACCTAGGCCCTTACCACAGTTCTCGCCTGGCACCCCGTTATTTAAGAGGGCGGTTTCAGTATCTTCCCTGGCTTTGAAGGGACCTCGTGCCAAGGAATGTGCTTGGCCTCTGTAAGCCAAGAGCATCCCTCACCCAACAGCTGACAAGGAAAAGAGGAAAGTTGTACAGTCAGATGGAACTGAATCCGGCCAACTACCCAAACATACTCAAAGTGGATTCCCCCCTCCAGAACCTCCAGATTAAACTCCAGACAGGCCAACTCCATGAAAGTGACACCGTGAGCAGACAATCCCACCATGGGGAGCTGGGCGTCCAACCTACAGATCTGTGAGCTAACAAACGTGATTGGTATCAGCTATGATGTGTGTGCCAATAAGAATTGTGGAATTTGGGGAGAAAGAAAGTATCACAGGGCCATCGGGCTTCTGGATGTAAGATGACAAGTTATACGGGGCACAAAAACAAGCAGCAAGCAACAAAATGCCACCTCATCCTGCCATGCATGGATTTTCCTACTTTTATGCAATGCAGAAAAAATAGGAAAAAGATGAAGATTGGGACTGGTAACTTCATTCGGGGCAATTTGATTATAAAAGATATATATCCTCAAACATTATATCCAAATGAGTTGGTGTTATACAACAAGTATGTAAAACATACCATCTCTTCAAAGGAAGACATCTGAACTTCTGGTTTTTACTCAGGTGTTCAAAATCTGTCTTGTACAAGGAGAGTGGTTTTGACAAAAATGGATGCAGCTTCTAATATAATAATGAAATTTGCTTACAAATCACAGAGGAAAACATTATTTCATCAAAAAAAACAAAACAAAACCGAGCATGCCTCCATTTCCAGGGAATCTCTCTCTCTCTTTTTTTTTTTTTTTTGCCTTTCCTGTAAAGATAATTCTTTGTTTTGAAAGAAGATTTTGAAGAAACAACAACAAAAATGAGTTGAATTATTCATTTTTATGAAACGCCATAGTATCGTTCATTTATGGGACCCCGTGCCAAGGAATGTGTGGTACTTGGCAGTGATACATCAGAGTTACTGCATTTAAAATTATTTGGACAGGAATAGACTGCACTATTAAGCAACTTGGGAAAGAGCATTCAAAGCTATAATAGACATGACTGAAACTCAATGTAATGTTTTATATGGTGTCTTTGCTCTAGTAAAAAGAAAATAAACACAATGGGTATAACTGCAGTATTGGAAATCGTTTTATAATTCATTTGCCCTGTGAACCGCAATCAAACTTTTATGTAACCAAATGCTACTGAAAAATTTAAAATTGGACATATCCCTTTCAGAATACTATTTTAAAAATGTCTCCATGACGTTCTAGTGTTCTCCTAAATAAATGTACAAAGATCTTACTAGGAAAGTTGTTATTAATATTCCAACCTTGGGGTGGGTTATACTTTTTGGAGATAAACACACAACACAAACCATGTGCCAACAAATACACCTGCACAGATTTTTTTTATAGTATGATTATTATTATTTTTTTTAGACAGAGTCTCACTCTGTTGCCTCGGCTAGAGTGCCATGGCATCAGCCTAGCTCACAGCAACCTCAAACTCCTGGGCTCAAGCGATCCTCCTGCCTCAGCCTCCCGAGTAGCTGGCACTACAGGCATGCACCACCATGCCCAGCTAATTTTTTTATATATATATTTTTAGTTGTCCAGTTAATTTCTTTCTATTTTTTTAGTAGAGATGGGGTCTCATTCTTGCTCAGGCTGGTCCCGAACTCCTGAGCTCAAACCATCTGCCTGCCTCAGCCTCCCAAAGTGCTAAGATTACAGGTGTGAGCCACCACACCCGGATTTATAGTATGATTATAATATTTTTTGAAAATAAATCTATTTTTCAAACAGCTATAACAATCCTATTTCAGTTGAATACCCAAGAGAAAATTAAATGTACTCCCCAAGAAAGTTTTATGCTTTCAGATCCTTCACCTAACAAGTTGTTCCTTCCATGGCAAAAAAAAAAAAAAAAAACCTGCCTGCTCCAACCCAAAACCATTTGTCCCTTTCCTAATAGCTGGATGTGGGCATTTAGCCAAAGACTAAGTTGACAAAACTCTTCTTAGTAGATGAATGACTAAGTTCTTTGCAGCTGATTATGTGGAAGTGAGGGGAAACTTCTCCTTTCCCCTGAAAATTCACTGCAAGATCAACTCACAATTAAGGCAGATTAATAAGAGGAAGACATTTATGTACTGTGCTCAAGGGGAGAATCACAGAGTGATTACCCAATATCCCAACGGGATCCAGATATTTCTATACCCCCATTTAGAAGAGAGAGGGAGATGAGGAGTGTAGGTAATTCTGTTTAGGGGCAAGGAATGTTGCTAGGGAGGTCGCCTTCCACACTTTCCACGTGAACACAGTCACCGACCAATGGGACGTTGGAAAAGAGGTAGTTGAAAATGACAAAGGTCTCAGTAGCCTGGTGCCCTGCATGGCTCTGTGGATCCAAGCCAGCCACCAATACAGAATATGAAAGACAAACGAGCTTCTTTCTTTTACAGCCTCTGCATTTTTAAGACTTTCATATTACAGCGCCATAAAGTTTTGGTCCAAAATACAGCCTGAATTATTTATATCATCATGTTCTTTTTTATGGAAAGTCTACCCATTTAAGAATACCCTTCAAAAAATTTAAATTTGAAGGCATTTTCATTCTGGGATATCTTTGAATAGGAAAATACGTGATTTTCCTATATATGTGAGTTCATCAACAGTGAACTAAATGGTTTTGCTCCCAACTCAGCAGTGAAGCTTTTATTTAAGTGACGTGAAGGAAAAACAGAAACTAGCACTGGAGAGTTATTTATTTGAAATTAAATTACCAAGGCTCTACGTTTTTCCATGAACTGATGACTAACTTATTTTTCAGTATGACAGAAACAGGTATTTGTGTTGGATTTGTCACTGCAAATTTTAAAAATACAGTTTTCTGTTCGCTATCATTTTTTTTAATTTTTATCATGTGACTGTGTTTTGAGAGAATAACTTTTTATCCCTTATGTGAGCAAACTTGAAAATTGTGACTTTTATTGTGCTTTCTAAATAACTGTTTCTGACATCAAATATAAAATTGGAACATAAATTCTTTTCCAAAAATTTCCCTCATAATGTGAGGGTTCTTTGGAGAAAAAGATGTCTCTGTGAAGATTTGCTAGAGGTAAGAAAAGTAACAATGTTTTCTCATGCTTACTAATAAATGTACGTGAAGTTTTTTCCTCCAACTATTTTTGGTTTCTTTTTTTCAATAAAAAGTGCATACTTCTTTAAAAGGAAACCATGAAATACTGAAACCATCAAACCGAAGTCAGAGAACCTACTTTTTGGTATTTCTGAAGAGTTTGGATTGATTAATAAATGTCTTTGATTCTCAGCTTTTTTTTATGTATGGAAAGGGTTGTGGAGTAGAATAAAAATATGTCACAAATATTTTAAAAACCTGGAGCATACGGACAATCAATATTGAGCTTATTTCTTGCCAATTTGGGGTCTTCAGCTACTCCAACATAACACTAAGAACTTTTTGTTGTACTCTCTCCAGAGAAATTACAGCGAACTAAAGGGTTTTGCTCCCAACTCAGTAGTTAAGTTTTAGTTTAAGCGACGTGAAGGGAAAACAGAAACTTGTACTGGAATGTTATTTATTTGAAATTAAATCATCAAAGAAGGTTCTACGGTTCTCCATGAACTGATAACTAACTTTTTTTCCAGTATGACAGAAACAGGTATTTGTGCTGGATTTGTCATTGCATATTTAAAAAATTCAGTTTTCTGTTTACTATCGTTCTTTTAATTTTCATCATGTGACTGTCTTTTGAGAGGATAACTTTTTATCCTCCATGTGAGCAAACTTGAAAATTGCAACTTTTATTGTACTTTCTAAATAACTGTGTCTGATATAAAATATGAGAACACCTAAAATTGGAACATACACCTCTTTGATAAATAAAAGACACTGCACAAATTAAAGCTGCATATTTTTTGATCGATGGTATATATATGACATGATTGCTTTATAATTTTAATGTATTGCACACGAGGAATAAAAAGATATATAGTGATATTCTACAACAAAACAAGAAGGAGCACTCATCGTATCTTAAAAATGAATTTGCTGGTGGATGCCAATTGTAATGAAATAGTAAAAAAGAATTTTTTAAAAAATTTTTGATTCCTTAAAAGTTTCAAAGAACGACAGTGGAAGCCATTTAGCACCATTTTTTTTTTTTTTTTATTTCGGAACATTACAGGAGAACTAATACTTTTGTTGCCTATATTGCCTTTGCACCACCCAAGTCAGAACTACAATTGTGCGTGTGCCCCAGAAAGTGTGCACATCACCCATTAGGAGTGAATGTACCCATTCCCTCCTCCATCCTCCCCCACCTGCCCGATCCCTGGTGAATGTTATTTCCTTATGTGCACAGAAGTGCTGATCAATTAGTACCAATGTGTTGGTGAGTCCATGTGGCGCTTGTTTTTCCATTCTTGGGATACTTCACTTAGAAGAATGGGCTCTTCATCTTTAATCATTTTTAAGTTATTCTTCCTATTTATTTCTTCTGCATGTATTTAACCAGTACATACTCTTTTTATAGTTAAGTGAAATACCAGGATTCTTGCATTCATAATATTACATTGCTTTCTCCATTTGCAATCATTTTGAGTTTTCTTTCATTTACTTCATTTACTAACGGCTTCTCTTATAGACTTTTAATAGGTTAGATACTGAATCTCACTCTATAAATATGTTTTTCCAAATATAGGCAAATACTAAACATCTCATATAGATATTTTATAAAATTGTATGTTATATCTAAAAAAACTTATAGAATACATATTTGTACATTTATTTACTTTTTTGGCAAATGCTTTGTAGAATGGCAGAACTTACCCTTATGAAAGTTATAATCTAATGAGGTGAGGACAGGTTGACATGGACCCCACATGGTGACGGTATTTGAAGGTATAATGGAAAAATAGGGGCGTGTGTGTTTCTGTGTGTTTTTCGTTTTGCAGGACATTTATAAGGGAGATATTTTTTTTTACGTTGGATAAATTTACATAGCGCAGCAAAATTATTTCTGTTTGTCTGCAAAAAGGGAGCCGCTCTCCGTAAAGCCAACAAACACGGACCACGTCAAAGCCGTCTACTCTAGGAGGAAACATCTACAGGCTTTCTTCTCTGGAATTCAAAGTGTAGCAAGTATGAAAGAAAGCATCATGAATTATAAGATGCCCAGCTCCTTCCAATTATAAATGCCCAGCTCCTTTCAGAGTGTGACATTTCCCGTACAGAGCTAGGCAATAGGATCAGTACCAATGCGAAAAATAACACAATTAGAAACAAGAATAAAAATGACAGTAAACCAAAGGTATTATCTCTCTAAAAATAGTAGTGGTTTTCAACCTCTATCTGCAAAACTTGATTTATGTATCTCTCACATACAAGATAATTTTGTTTACCATCTTTCATACCTTCATTCTATTAAAGCTTTCCTTAACATTCAAAAATGCATCAGCCATGAAAAATACATGGAGCTTGGGACATTAATAAGGGATTGAAATATGTTTTACCCTGCAAGTTTTATACCTGGTAATCAGACATCCTTCCACCTCGGGCAGTGTGTGTTTGTGATAAACCAAAACGTTTTAAAGGAATATTTCCTGCATGAAAATAAGATATTGAAAGTTCATATTTACTTTGTTAATCCTTTGTTTTTCTGACTTCAGAGAGGCATGCCCTTCAACCTAGAAATCGGGTGTGTACTGCTTGTTCTGGGAGATCTAAATGATCTATCGATAAACTGTTTATTAATTATTGTTTCTCTATCTATGTACATATTTATCATCTATTATCTATCATCTATTTGGGGAGAGATCAGGTTGATTTTAGGAAGAATGCTTTTGTGCTAACGGTGAAAACATCCTGTACCAACTAAGGAAAGTTAAGGAATCTGTATCCCAGACTCTACAAAAACAAGGGTGTTCCTAAACCTACAATATTAGGGAATGAAACATTAGTTAACCATCTCCCTGAAATTCCAAACTAGAATTTAGGATGTGCCTTAAGGAGTATTTTGAGGTCTCCTCCAACTCTACATTGCACAAAAAAATTTAAGAAAGAATAGTAATAACTTTAACAAATACATAGTTTTTTCCTATTTGAGTCAAGAATCTAAGTACACAAACAAGGGAGAAAATAAAAAACCTCACTCAATTAAAAAGAAAAATATTCATGGTTTATTTACAAGGTTCATTAAACATCCTACCTACTTCTGTCTGTCCTCATCTATAAAACAAATGGGTATCAATTCATGTAGTGATGACTACTTTTAGAATAAAAGACTAGATACTGCCAGTTCAAATCATTGTCAACTTATGTGAATGAGGATATGTAGTCTACACATTCGTATAGGAAGACATCAATGAAATCATCAATGGTTATTCATTTGTGCTATATCAATTATTTTATATCTTAGAGTTTTATCACCAACATCTAATAATTTAAAATCTCTCATTTTAAATAATAATCAATTTGATTTAAATAAGAAATCAAATCAACCTTACGTAGATTACTAAAGAAGACATTCTCTGATAAATTATTTTCCCAAGAAACAAACTTTGTTACTACCATACAGGATGAGAGTTTCAGCTTAAATAGGCCCCTTAATATTTGGATCTCAATTATAAGGTCTCCCATACTTTAAACTGATATTCTCTAAACCCGCCAACAATGTTTTCCTTGTCCCAGTGAAACTTAGAACGCAGGAGACTTCTGCCTGAGCACGAAAGATTCAGTAAACATGATCATCATTGGTCTCTACTGGAAAAAAAGAAAAAAACTCTGCTCATAAATATAATGTTATATGATTAGGTGTGATTGCCAGATAATTGTCTAGGATGTGATTGGCATGCCTGTATTGATTTCAAGATGAATATTTTAATGACTCTTGCAAATTAAATTAATGAATGCCTCCGAAGTTAATTGTACAAGAGTTGGGCATATCTTCCCTGTACTACAAAATGTGGCCATTTGGCAGTACCTGGGGGTGAGAACCCAACATTGCTTTCACTACATTAAAGAATTTTCATTTGCCCTCATGGCAAAAAGAATGAACTCAATCAAAAGTGATTTGATAAAAACTGTTGGATGGAATAGCCTTGCTCTTCCCTTGGTACGGTTTTCTATTCCCTACATTCTTTCTACTAATATTTCCATCCTTGTTCCATCATTAATTCCTGTCCTTCCCATTTATTATAAATATCCCCAAGTAATATCTTCCAGTTTACAAACAGAAGTCAGCAGTCCTAACAACTAAACCAAACCAAACAAAAAGGACCATATTGACAAATTTCTCCAGTCTATCTGATTCTCACCCTGTGTTCATTCATCCTTCACCTTTTTCTCCACAACTCGTCCTTACCCTTCGTTTCTCTACTAAATCTTAACAGGAATTAAGTCTGTGTTACACACTGTGCTAAAAATCAGGGATGAACGTCTGGGCTCACTTTTCCTATTGTTTCAGTGAGCTCCTGGGTTTCCTAGACCTAAAACAACCCTATACTTAACACATTGCACAGCCTACATGCAATGTGATTAAGCGATTTCTTTGTCGTTTAAGCCTCTTTTTTGCACGTTCCCTAACTTCTCCGACATTCCCTCTCAAGTTTCTGGAATACTTCTGACCCCTTTTCTCACTTGTGAAATGGTGTCATTTATCTTAACCCTCATCTTCCTTTCTAATTGAGCCTCTCATGAGTCATTTGTTCCCGGACATTCAACTGACGCTCAAAATGAGTAGTCTGACATGGCTGTCTTCAAGCCAGAGCCTCCCTGAGAGGCACGTGGCTTTTCTAAAAGGTTAAACATCCTCAGGTCTCACAGGATTATCTGAGCATCTCACACGTGAAAAGTCGCTGGTGGTATTATAGGCTTTCTTGACCCATCTGAGCGGGTAGCATTCATGGCATAATGGATTTGTCACCCCAGTGACAACTGACTGGGAGATATTATTTGTCATAAACTAGAAAGGAAGACTTAGAGCAAGTATTAAAATAGAACTTCATTTTCCAAGATTAAATCTAGACTTTAGGGTCCCCTAGAGATTGGGAAAATGTCAGTGTGTTTCCTGATTTTTACATGGTATTAGGAGTAGCCACAGGAAACACTAAATAGGTTTTCACTGTACAGAATGCTCATAGCCCCAATAGAAGGGTTCAAATTGTTTCAAATTAAATAAAAGGGTACTATCAGTATTCTCCTTTCAATTGAAGTGGAATTTGAGACTATTTTAATGCATGGAGTGTTTCCTCCATATTATTTTAAAAGTGTAAGATTTTTTTTTCCCCCTATTCAAGAGCACAAGCCATGAGATAAATGGGGAAGTCTGATTAAAACACAGAACACAAAACACTTGAATATTTCTCTCTGATGAATGGATTTATGATTTATGCATAGTTCTCTTGGGGTTTCACTTCACAAAGACTTTTATTTGCTTTAAATAAACACCCATTTGGAGAAAGCTTGATCCTGAAATGTCTGAGACACTGCAAAGTGTATTTGATAAAATCTAATCCATAGAAGAAAATTACAAAATTATGTTACATTACAAAGTCCTTTAAAGCTGATGGAACTGCAACTGGTTTCATGCTTGTTTATAAACATCCCACTATCTTACGGTTGGCACTGGAAAAGGTGCTGATTTTGTGCCAGTAAGTTGGCCTACATATCTGTGGACCTGGAGATCAGGGCACAGTAGCTAGACACAGGACTGGTACCAAGTCAGTATACCAATATGCTCTCTGCATTTCCACTCTACTTTTGGGGGCCATAGCAGCATGTCTTAGTCCTTTTCAGGTTGCAATAACAAGATGCCACACACTGGGCGGCTTATAAACAACAAACATTTATTGCTCTCAGCTCTGGAGGCTGGAAGTGCAAGATCCCGGCATATCTGGTGGAGAGTCACTTCCTGGTTCACAGACGGCGCCTTCTCGCTGTGTCCTCACATGGTGGAAGGGGCAAGGGAGCTCTCTGGGGTCCCTTTTATAACGACAGTGATCCCATCCATGGGGCTCCACTCTTATGACCTCCTCACCTACCAAAGATTCCACCTACTCATACATCATCTTGGGGTGAGGTTTCAACATACGAATTTTGGGGAAATAAACATTTAGACCACAGCATTACATTTAATCTACAACATTCCTCTTTTCCTCACTCTGCAGGTGTGAAGGCAAAGTCGCCAAAATTTTCTCCTTTCTAGGGTCACTTAGTGAATGACTGCAGCGGAAATGTAGACATTCCTCCTTTTAGGTGAATGTCTTTCAATACACAGCAATGTATGCCCCCCAAAATTAAAGCAATACTTCATTTCTTAAGCCCAAGAGTAAAGAGAAAAACTTACACCCGCTGTAGATATAATTCAAAATTTCCATGACCTTAGTAGAGTTCATGAAATGTACAATTTCAAAACTCATTGGGCTATCTTTATGGAACTATTTTAACAGACTAGAGTAACAATATTTTTATGCAACATTGGCCTTTTCTTCCCCAAATGATGTGAAAGTCTCTGGCTGTATTGGAATTTAGTGTAGTAAGACCAAATACAATTTCAGGGAGCCTTTTTGTAGTTTCCTTCCATAAATATATTTTCCACATCAGCTATTCTGAGTTGAGCTGCTGGAACATTTCCTATTCTGTACAAGTACATATTTTTGGCTGAGTTCAAAACGATTGGACTAGGCACTGTCCTTTGAACAAAACGATATAATTGAGATAGCACAGGCTCAAGAACGAATTTCAGTTGAGGATGGAGTATTGCCAGGTTGTGATCCTCCTGTGCTTTCAAGGAACTGTGGGTGAAGGAAATCAAATCAAAAGCAAGCCACAAGAACATCTGGTATGTAAAATAGCTCATTCCATAAAGTTCTGGGGGGATAAAAGTTATGGAAAAGCAAGCCTACTCTCCTTTTAATTAGTAGAGTCAATAAAAATTGACTATATTAATTATAACCACAAGAAATGTTCTCCACACTTGAAAATGTTAAATAAAAGAATTAATATCTATCTACAAGTATCCAAATCCTTTCCACAATTTTATTAGCATCATTTTTTTTTTGTTTTGCCTTAAATCTCAAGAGATTCACTGGCATATTGTGGAAAAACCATGTACTTCAACTGTTGAAGCATAGTTGCAACCTATTTCAATAAGAATACAGATACTTGGAAAAGCATGTTATTACTGGTATTGGAAGGGCAGTTCATGATTATTTAATATAAGTTTTTCAATCTCCTAGCTCAACTATTTTTCCACATTCCACTAAACTACTTTACAGCATATGGCCTGCACACCTGCAAAGGCAGAGAATTCGATGCCTTGAGAAAAGAAACCGGAATTCAAAACCTGTTCCTAAAACATGACTAAAAGTATGAAACTGTTAGGAATAGAAAAACAGCACGCCCAGGTTCATTTAAGATGAACAAAAATCCATCATAGCTTAGCTTAGCCTGACTTACACTACAGAAGTAATAGTGGAAAGCCATTTTAACACATTGACTGACACACTAGAAAAAAACAAAATTTTTCCTTGGAGCCACAGTGTTTCATTACGAAAACAGGATAAAAACTTTGAAAACAAAACAATCCTTTCTAATTTAATGAAAAATTTGTGGAGTTTTTTTTTTTTATTGTTTTCTGTGCGTGAATTATATGCAACTTGAAAAATAGTTCACAAGGTTCCCAAGGTGAAGAGATGTGTGAGTTATACATGCCTCAGGAAACCCCGGGCTCAAAACTAGCGTGAGTTAAATACAACTCACATGGCAGTTAATGTGTTAAATTGTGTAACAGTTTTCACATATAGCTATCAATTATGACCACAAAGTGAATGCAGTCTCTAACAGCTTTGTGTGTGTGTGTGTGTGTGTGTGTGTGTGTGAAATTTAACTGATATATCATTGTGACAGTCTTTAACGCTACGCAGAGGGCAAACGTGTTGAATCTTTCATCTTTCATGCTAGACATTAAATAATCCATATTTGAGAAATAAAGATGCTGAAGGAATTACCAGAGAACTCATTAGAAATCAGATTTCCTGCTTCAAAACCCTAGGCCCTTTCCGGTCTACCATGCTAATTTTCTGGCCCCCAAAGCAGCAGGAATATTTTTTCAAGTCGTCCCACCTCTCTGATTATTTTTCCCTGTGGGGATATTTATTACTCTTTATGCCAACACTAGTTAAAGACAGTTTAGGAAAGAAATGTTTATTGTCGTTAGTTGGCTGTCTGCATTCATAAATCTAATTGGTGGACACAATGTGCTTTAGATTTTTAGATTCAGCTACACTGTGCCTTCAGTGTGTGAGCCAAGATTCGTCGTATTTTGTGTACCTCAGAACGTTCTACTATTTATGTATTTACGTACTTATTTCTTTTTTTTAATTTTTGAGATGAGGTCTTGTTCTCTTACCTGGGCTAAAGTGCAAGTGGCATCATCAGGGCTAACTGCAGCCTCAAACTCCTGGGCTCAAGTGATCCTCCTGCCTCAGCCTCCCAGAGTGCTGGGATTACAGGTGTGAGCCACTGCACCCAGCCTCTCATTTATTTTTTTTACTGCCCAATTTTATTTTTGTCGTGGTAAAAAACACATAATGTGCAACTTAGAATTTTAACAACTTTAAAGCATATAATTCAGTGGCATTCGGCACATTCATTATGTTGTGCAACCATCACCTCTTCCTAATTCCAGAAGATTCTGTTACTCCTAAATGGAAATCCCTCACCCTTAGTAGTCACTCCCCATTCCTTGGTCCCCTCAATTCCTGGCAACCACTAATCTGCTTTCAGTCTCTGAAGATTTTCGACTCTGTACTTTTCATATGTATGGAATCCTATAACATACAGTATTTTTTTGTGTCTAGCGTCTTTCACTGAACACGGATGCCTTTAAGGTTCATCCTGGGTGCCCCGTGTGTCAGAGCTTCATGCATTTTTAGGGCTGAATACTATTGTGTGATCAGACCATGTTTTGTTTACTCATTGGTCAGCTGATGGACATTTGAGTTAGTTCCACCTTCTCACTATTGAGAATAGTGATTCTACAGGTATCCTGTGCATGCCTGTATTTAAACACCCGTTTATAATTCTTTAGGGTGTATTCCTAGGAGTGGAATTGTGGCATTGTCCTCTAAAAAGTTTCAGATCTTACATACTTTTTTCATTTCAACACAGGTAAATATGATTTTAATGAACACATACAAACAGACAAAAATTTAATAACATTCTTTCTAGCTGTCAAAAGACCTATATCCTTTAAAATAATCATTATATACCACGCCCTGTGTATAAGAAAAGGAAGTTTGAAAATATGAAGAAAATAGATTTCGACGCTGAGATTTATTAGGCTTTTATCCATCTAATCCAATCACAAACGGTTATCAGAGCCAAGACGTTCACTTAAATACATGAAGCAGAGCTTATTATAGAATGAGCCAAGAATTCACAGGCACTTTCAAACCGTTTGAAAGTGAAGTCCATCCCAAACACCTGATATTAACGACAATGACCATTTTCTTACCTTTCTAGCAAGTACGACTCACACATTCTGAGAGACATGTATCCGAGATACTACTGCGACACTGAAACCGTGGCACGAGTGAAACATCTGTGTGTAGGTTGCTACATTCATGAAAATGCCTACAAATCTAACACAGGTAACCTCCCCCACCCACCATATAAAGGGATGGATTTAGTGAAAATGAAACCGCCCTTTACAACAACAAACAGGTGCAATGCGAGAACTAGGGTAAGGACCTGAAATTCCGCAAAGCGACAGGCCTGGCTAAAAACAATGATACTAACCAGCCACTCTCCCCTCATTAGCTTCCTAATAATTAGTCACTGTCCTGTTTACTTCTCTGCAATCGTTCCTCTTGACTCACACAGCTGGTGGTCAAAAGACTCTTAACTTTCTCTGCAGATAACATCACCTTTTTGAAACCTAAAGGTAGTTCCTGAGGTATCTTCCAGGTCCCGCATTCCAGCCCATACCCAGGCACTGACTCAACTGGTCTTGTGATCCCACTCAGGAACCTGGTCAGCAAAGAAGACAATTTCTACAGCCCTGTGGTTCTGCCCGAACCTAGCCAATCAGCAGACCCAACTGCCTAGGCTTTTGCCAGCCCGACTAACTTTAAAAGTCCTTTCTCCCAAATGTTCAGAGATGACAGATTTGAAAAATTCCTCCCATCTCCTTGCACGGAGACTCTCTCTCTGCTGCAAACCCTGCTGTCTCAGTGCATTGGCTTCCTCTTGAGCAGCGGGCAGTGACCTTGGTTTGGAGGCAACAAAAATGCCTAATGGAAAATGAACTAAAGTTGAAAATCAAGGTATGCCTTTCATTGAAAATCTCAAATTTAAACAAACAAACAACAACAACAACAACAAAAACACTCAGCGATAAATGAAGATAAAGCACATAGCTTAAAAACACCTGCAGAAAGTGCTCCTCTGTTAGCCTCCTAGATGGTTCTTGTACACAGCACATTTTAAACTAGGAGGCAGGGCAGCTGAAGTCGGGTCAGACGGGCCCATCTCTGGGTTGTTCCAGCCAGTGCATCTGTTTGCGCAAGGGACCCAGCAGCAGGGGAGACAGTAATTACTGCAATCCTTATGGCGCACATTAATCTGCGCTACACTGTGGGAAGTGAACGAAGCAGAGAGGAACCCGGTGGAGAAATATTTCTTTTGTTTGTGTCAGACCTCAAAAAGAGGTTCGATCTCGAGACTTCCGTTTATAACATATCTGACTATTCCTGGACTCACCAGCAACGGAAGCACCAGGTGAAAAAGTGAGGTTAGAGGTGGTTTCCAAACACCTGGTTTATGTTGGTTAATGCACATGCCGCATAACTGTGACACCAGTCTGATCCCCGTCTGTTCTCTCGAAAGATGACAAAGTCCTCATCCACTGCCTTATTTATTTATTTATTTTTACACGACAACTGTAGTTAACGGTTTGCAGAAAATAACCAAGGTGCTAGCATTTCTTTTTTTTTTTTTTCCTCAGATTTTATTCTTCAATCATTTTATGAGAGGCTTTCTCTTTTCATTCTTCATGGTTCTCAGAAATGTCGTTAGTGCATCTGGGTGGAATTTGTAATTTAATTGTTTTCAAACGACATGTAAACGAGAACAACGTGCATTACAAGGTGTGGGTTGCAGAAAAAGAAAGGGGGAGAACGCATCACCGAATGCTTGTATGGAAAAAGAAGAAAGGTCTCAAATGAATGATCTAAGGTTCTACTTCGAAACTCAGGGAGAAAGAGAAAGTTAAATCCAAAGTAAAGGGAAAGAAAGAAATAATTAAGATAGCAGAAATCAATGAGAGACAAAGCAGTTAAACAATAGACAAAACCAATTAATCCCAAAGCTGATTCTTTGGAAAGTTCAATAAATAAAATAAATAAATAAAAGACTGCATTTAAGCCCACATGCCTGCCTACGGGTGATGATTTAGGGAAGGAACCTGCTCAGAACTCTTGCAGAAACCACTTCACCTACCCTCTCCAAGCAGGTCCACACTGTGCCCAGAGGGACATCCCAGTTTCCCTTTACTCGGAAAGTCCAGTGATTATTTATAAATCATGCAAACTTGAAAACTGGGGAAATCTGTGCACATTCTCACTGTGCTGAGGTTTGCAGAAGGTGAGTCCTTGTTGCCTCTGTTATTGGAAAACAGAGATGCCTTGAAGACTCCCCTGAGCTCCCGGACTGGACCTATATCATGAGGTATGTACAAGGGTGAATTCCTGGGGAGTGGATGATGAACGAAACGGAGTAGAAACCAGGTCTCTGTGACATAAACAGATTGATTTCCAAAACGCCACTTTATAAATGAAAAAATAAAACTTCCCTTATCTTCTTCCATCTTTGACCCTAGAGTTTTCCTCTCTCTCTCTCTCTGTTTTTCGTCAACGGCATGGCAAATACCTTTGGGCGTTTGTTCTTATATTAAGAAATCTTGGTCCAATCTCGTCTCCATAAACTCTACAGCAGCGGTCCCCAAACTTTTTGGCACCAGGGACCAGTTTCATGGGAGGGAGAAAATTTTTCCACAGACAGGGGTTGGGGGTAATGGTTTTGGGATGATTCGAGAACATTACATTCATTGTGCAGTGTAACCTTTCTGCTAAGGATAATCTGTATTTGCAGCTGCTCCCCAGCGCTAGTATCACCACCTCAGCTCCACCTCAGATCATCAGGCATTGGATTCTCATAAGGAGTGCACAGCCTAGATCCCTCGCATGCGCAGTTTACAGTAGGGTTTGCGCTCCTATGAGAATCTAATGCTGCCGCTGATCTGACAGGAGGTGGAGCTTATGCGGTGATGCAGGTGATGGGGAACGGCTGTAAATACAGATGAAGCTTTGCTCATTTGCCCACCCCTCACCTGCTGCTGTGAGTCCAAGTTCCTAACAGACCATGGACTGGTACTTGTCCAAGGCCTAGGGGTTGGGGACCACAGTATTAAAGGATTAATTTAATATATAAAGTTCTAGCATTCCTTAACATAGTGTAATGCTAACAGCCTTTGCAAGGGTCTAAATAACTTTGCCTTTGATAGAGCAGTTTATAGCTTTCTGAGCACATTACATGCATTATTGCATTTGTTCTTCATAACGATCGTTTGGGGTAGAAGGCAAGGCAAAGTTTTCATTTCCGTTTTACTTATCAGAGTCCAAAGCCACATGGGTCAGAAGAGGTGGAGCTGGGGCTAGAACACTAGCCTTCTTCTCCTACGCCCTGGCATGTCCCATTGACCCCAAGAGCACCTGCTCTAATTGCAGTTGGTTTTAGAGTGAACCAGTGACCCCTGGTTTATCATTTTGACTCCCTACATTTCATATAATATTCATCATCTCTGTAAGAAAACCAGTCTTCTTTATGACTCCATTGGTATGTTTTAATCAGCTCTGACACGAGAATTTAGTGATTCCTTGATTTCTGTAGATCTTGATAGTGGAAAATATTTACTCTTGAAGCCCTTAGGGAAAGTAATATGAGTTGTGTTGCATTCCTCCCAAATACACATTAACTTATTCACAGTAAGTAGGAGAAAATACTGAGGGATGCGTTTGTTTACTTGTAGTGATGACTGTTTATATAGAATGGGAATTTTAAAAATACTTGGAAAATAATCCAAATTTTTAGAAAAATTATATTAATAGTGCCTTCTTTAGTAGTACATGGCAAACTGTTCTAGGAATTGAAAATTCAATGCAAGCATTATAAAATAATTTTGGTGTAATAAATGTATCTTTAAAAGAAAGACTTAAAAAAGAAAGATATAGTTACTGTCCCACAAACACAAGTTAGGATGGACACTTTGGGAGGGTCAACCTTGCTTAGAGTGAGACCTCAGGGAAAAATCATCTTTCACATTCTGTGCTCAGAGGGGAATTCTCCCTGGACAAATGGACAGGCACTGAACCCAAGTCAATTTGATTCAAGTACAGGTAATAGCAATCACCCAAGAGCCTTCTGTGGTTTCTATTTTTAGACAAGAAGGGGTCCCCTGTCATGAACCAAACTGCTGTTGAATGCCTAATGCTAGAAAGAACGTTATGTCGTACTTGACTGGCTACAGAGGAAAAAATGTTGATATAATGGTGAACACCTGATTTTTAGAACAAGATGGAAATCTCCTACTTCTCTGAACCCATTAGAAACTTTCAAGACCAACGATTATGTGTCATGTGAGACCTTCACGCTTATTGAACTTTGTTGAATTTTATGCATAAAATCTCCTTAGAATTTGTGGCCAATATCCTTTTGACCTCTGTTTTTTGACTTTGTGAATATTCTTGATTTTTTGAGCAATTTCTTGACTTCTCAACCATATCTACTCTAAATGCAAAATGAGACCATAAAAGTAATACCTGTTATGTAATAATCTGTATAATAAGGTAGCAATATGATATAGTAGAAAGGTCATAAGTGTTCAAATCTTTACTTTTCTTCTTTCTAACTTTGTGGTCTTGGATAGATTACTTAGATATTTGTGTCACATTTTCCTCATTTTAAGCAGGAATAAAGATGCTCAGTTTGCTAGGTTGTTGTGAATAGTACATGTAGTAAAATACACACGCTGTGTACTGGATACTTGGCACTTCAAAATGTCAGTTTGCAAAAGCTACAAGTAAGCTTCAGCTTGAGAAAAGATTTGTCCTTGATCTACTCATGTATTCTAACTTTCATCCATAAACCTTTTAGAGCTGACAAATGGTCAAGCTTTTATTTGTTGCACATTTAACACAGTTCAGCCAAAGCATGCAAAATGCTACTCTCTGGGATAAGGATGTTAAACATGTTTTATCTCCTGTGCCATCCCGATTCATTCATTCTGCCTGCCTAAGAGTTGTGTTGAGGTTACAAGACTGTGGGTAGCCTCACAGGGAAAGAATGTGGTCATCGATTAGTCATTCCTGCTGTGTTTTTGGGAGAAGGGAGTGGTGGCGTGCATGCAGGCATTTTCTTTGCCTGGCCTGAGATGCTCATCTTTGTGTCTCTGCTCAACACGAGAGAGACTTATAGATACCTGATTCTACTACTGCTGAGCTGCGTGCAAGGTGCCCAGAGGTAACTTGTTATTGGAAAGGCAACTTGTTGAAGTGAGGATAAGGCAGGGCAGAGAGCTGGAAACCTGTTCTCCTGGCTTCATGTCCCCACCACTCCATGCCGCACACCTAGTGCTTCAGCCGCATTGAGCTGGCTCCATTTCCTAGGATGGGCCCTGCCTCTCCACAGCTACATGCATCGGCACATAGTATTTCTACTGAGAATGCCATTTCCCCACCTTTTGCTCCTTGGCAAATTCTACTCACCCTTGGAGATCTGGCTCAAGTGTAGGTTCTTAACATAAGGAGGCCCAATGGATTCAAGCCCAGAACTTCCTATTATCTTTGGCACCCGGCTTACAGTAGGCCCTCAATAAATGGAACAAAGTACATGGATAGAAAGAGGGAGATATTGATGAGTTTAAGATCACAAATTTTCCTGAGAAAATAATCCAGGTTTGAGAACAATGTATTATGTCCCTCTGGAATTTGTAAAACCATCTTGTTTGGGTTCATTTATATTTTAAAGGGGCATTAGCCCTGATTATATGTTAAAAGTCAAAGTTTTAATATTGTATTTGAAATGGTCTTACTGAATTATGATTAAGTCTTATGGGAACTAAGACAAACAAGATTTAAACATTTTAAAAATTGTGGCAAAATACACATAGCATAAAATTTACTATATACACCATTTTCAAGCGTACAATCGATGGCATTAACATTCACAGTGTTGCGCAACCATCGTCGCCTTCCCTCTCCAGAACTCGTTTCATCTTGTAAGACTGAAACTCTGTGCCCATTAAAACAATAACTCTCGGCCGGGCTCGGTGGCTGACACCTGTAATCCTACCATTCTGGGAGGCCAAGGAAAGAGGATTGGTTGAGGTCAGGAGCTCGAGACCAGCCTCAGCAAGAGCAAGACCCATCTCTATTAAAAATAGAAAAAATTAGCCAGGCAACCAAAAATAGAAACAAAAAATTAGCTGGGTGTGGTGGCGAGTACCTGTAGTTCCAGCTACTCGGGAGGCTGAGGCAGGAGGATTGCTCGAGCCCAGGAGTTTGAGGTTGCTGTGAGCTAGGCTGACGCCATGGCACTCACTCTAGCCCAGGCAACAAAGTGAGACTCTGTCTCAAAAAAAAAAAAAAAAGAAAAAAAGGATAAAACAATAACTTCCAATTTGCTTCTCCCTCCAGCCCATGGCAACCAGCATTCTACTGTCTGTCTCTATGAATTTGACTACTCTAGGTAACTCATATAGGTAGCATCATATAGTATTTGTCCTTTTGCGACTGAATTATTTCACTAAACATAATGTCCTCAAGGTTTATCCATGTTGCAGCATGAGTCAGAATTTCCTTCCTTTTCAAGACTGAGTAATATTCCATTATTTGTATATATCACATTTTGTTTATCTATTCATCTGCTGACAAACATGGGTTGCTTCCACCCTTTGGCTATTGTGAATAATGCTGCTATAAATATGGGTATACAAATACTTTTTTGAGTCCCTGTTTTCAATTCTTTGGAGCATATACTCAGAAATGGAATAGACAGATTATATGGTAATTCTATTTTAAAATCTTTGAGAAGCCATCATACTGTTTTCCATAGTGGCTGCAGTATTTTATATTCCCACCAACAGTGCCCAAGGGTTCCAATTTCTTCACATTCTTGACAATACTTGTTATTTTTTTATAATAGCCACCCTAATGGGTGTGTGTCATTATCTTATTGTGGTTTTGATTTGTATATCCCAAATGATTAGTGTTTTAGTCCATTTGGGCTGCTATAACAAAATACCATAAACTAAGTAGCTTATAACGAACAAAAATTTATTTCTCACAGTTCTGGAGGCTGTAAGCCCAACATCAAGCAGCCAGCATTTTTGGTGTCTGGTGAGGGTCTACTTTCTTATAGATGACACCTTCTTACTGTGTTCTCACACCATGGAAGGGATGAAAGAGCTCCCTTGGGCCTATTTTATAAGGGCACTGATCCCATGCATGAAGGCTCTGCCTTTATGACCTAATAACCTCCCAAAAGGCCCCACCTCCTAACATTATCACACTGGGGATTGGGATTGCAACTTATAAATTTTGGGAAGATGCAAATTTTTAGACCATAGCAATTAGTGATGTTGAACATCTTTACATGCACTTATTGGCTATTTGTATATCTTCTTTGGAGAAACATCTATTTAAGTCTTTAACCATTTTAAAATCAGGTTGTTTGGCTTTTTGTTGTTAAGTTGTAAAAGTTATTTATATATTCAGGATATTAACCCCTTATTAGCTATATGATTTACAGATATTTTCCCATTCATTGTGTTGCCTTTTCACTGTAGTTATTGTGTCTTTTGATACACAGAATTTTGTAATTTTAATGAATTCCAATTTATCTATTTTTTTTTTTGCCCATGCTTTCAGTGTCATATTCAAGAAGTCATTGCCAAAGCCAATGGCATGATGTTTTCCCCCTACATTTTCTTCTAAGAGTTTTACAGTTTTAGCACTTACATTTAGGTCTTTGATCCATTTTGAGTTCATTTTTGTATACGGTATAAAGTAAGGGCCCAACTTCATTCTTTTGCATGTGGATATCCAGTTTTATCAACACCATTTGTTGAAAAGACTTTCCTTTTCTCATTGAATCGTCTTGGCACCCTTGTCAAAGATCACATGTGATGACTTATTTCTGGGCTCTTTATCCTATTCCATTGGTCTATAAGTCTGTCTTCATGCCAGTATCACATTATTTTGATAACTGTAGTTTTGTAGTAAGTTTTAAAATCAGGAAGTGTGAGACTGCCAACTTTGTTCTTTTTCAAGATTTTTTTAGCTATTCAATGTCCCTTGAGATTTCATCTGGATTTTATGATGCATTTTTCTATTTCTGAAAAAAGTCATTGTGGTTTTGATAGTGATTGAATCTGTAGATTACTTTGGATAGCACTGACATCTTAACAATATCAAATCTTCTAATGCATGAATACATGTCTTTCTATTTTTTGGTGTCTTCTTTAATTTTTTCAGCAATGTTTTGTAGTTTTCAGTGTACAAGTCTTTTGCCTCATAGGCTAGTTTATATGTAAGTATTTAATTCTTTTTGGTGCTATGATAAATGGAATTATTTTCTTAATTTTCTTTTCAAATTGCTCATTGTTAGTGTATAGAAATGTAACTGATTTTTGTGTACTAATTTGTATCCTGAAACTTTGATGAAATTTTTAAATTAAATCTATTAAAGTTCTAATAGTTTTTTTTGGTGGAATCTTTAGGTTTTTCTACATATCAGATCACGTCATCTGTGAACAGAGATAATTTTACTTCCTTTGCAATTTAGATGTCTTTTATATATTTTTCTTATCCAATTGCTCTGGTTAAGACTTCCAGTCCTATGTTGAATAGAAGTGGCAATAGTGGGCATCTTTGTCTTCTTATTTTAGAAGAAAAGCTTCAGTTTTTCACCATTGAGTATGATTTTAGCTGTGGGCTTCATATGTGGCATTTTTATGTTGCAATAGCTACCTTTTATTTGTAGTTTGTTGACTGTTTTATCATGAAAAATTGCTGAATTTTGTCAAATGCTTTTTCTGTATTGAGATTATCAGGTGTTTTTTTAAAAATTTGTTCTATGTGACATAATATATTGATTGATTTTGATATATTGAACCATCCTTGCATTGCTGAAATAAATCCCACTAATCATGTTAGTATAATCCTTTTAGTGTGCTACTGAATTCCATTTGCTAGTATTTTGTTAAGATTTTTTGTACCAATATTCATCAAGGGTATTATTGGTCGGTAGTTTTTTTTTTTTTTTTTTTTGGTAGTGTCTTTGTTTTGCTTTGGTGTCAAGGTAATGCTAGCCTCAGAGAATGAGTTTGGAAGTATTTTCTCCTATTCAGTTTTTTGGAAGTATTTAGAAGGATTGGTGTTAATTCTTTAAATTTTTGGTAGGATTCACCAGTAAAGTCATCTGGTCCCAGGCTTTTCTTTGTTAGAAGGTTTTTAATTACTGATATCTCCTTAGTAGTTATAGATCTGTAAAGATTTACTGTTATTTCATGATTCAGTCTTAATAGGTTATGTATTTCTAGGAATTTATCCACTTCATCTAGGTAATCCCATTTGTTACCGTATAATGGTTCACAGTGCTCTTTTGTAATCCTTTTTATTTCTGTAAAATAAAAAGTTATAATGGCCTCTCTTTCAGTTTGGATTTTAGTTATAAGTGTTATTTCTTTTTTCTTTGTCAATCTAGCTAAAGTTTTGTCAATTTTATTGATACTTTTGCAGAATTAGCTCTTGGTTTTATTGATTTTTTTATTGGCTTTCTATTCTCTATTTTGTTTATCTCTGCTGTGATCTTTATTATTTTCTTCCTTCTGTTAGCTTTGGGGTTAGTTCTTTACCTAATTTCTTAAGGTGTAAATTTCGGTTGTTGATTTGAGATCTTTCTTTGTTTTTAAATGTAAGTGCTTTAGACATTTTAAAATAGAGCCATCTACATTTATTTATCGTGGTAACTTTACAGGAAGAACCAGCTGGCAACATTCCACCCCAGGTGAGGTACCCTCATTAAACATGTGCCCACTGCTCATATTTCAGGTTCAGAGTTCTGCATCTGAGACACTGGATGGGCTCTTCCTATTTATATAACCTCATCAAGTTTGCACTAATTGGTTTTATGTTAGACTCAAATAATTTTGTTCCATTGTGATTGTGTCTGTATCCAAGGATGGATCCATTGTGTTTTGAAACACAGTGCTCAGAGGAAATCAGTCTACTTTTTTGCTTCTACAATATTTAATATAAAGTGCTACCTTAACTTCATTAAGAATAGATCTACTGCAGTAGGACTCAAACAAAAGTAAAGACAGTAGTAACTTTTCAGGGAAATAGGAGACTTAGAGTTACATAGGATCTCTCAACCTGTGACCTGGATGAGAAACGTGTTTGGTTTGTATCTACTTACTTGGTATGGCAAGCCGACTCATTGCAACAAGGGCTGGAAATACCCTCTGTGGCATGTGGATGGGTGGGGTATGTTGATTGGCATGTTTTCTGATGCATGCAACAGAAAGCCAGCCTCTAAATGGCTTAAATAATAGATAAATGTATCCTCTCCCATCACTGGAAGTTCAGAAGCAGGCAGGCTCTGGAGTAGTAAAGCTTAATTATGTGATCAAGGACCTAAGGATGCAGCTTGGATCACCTCATGGTCATTAGAATGGCTGCAAGCAGCCACAGGGGCAATATGCATCCTTAGTCATAACCTATAGAAGGAGGAGGAGGAGGTGGAGGAGGAAGAATAGATATCCTCTTTTCCTCACCCAACTCTAAAACATGGAATTAAAGTATTCCACTGTCAGGTGTGGTAGCCACTGGCCATAGGTGGTTATCAAGCACTTGAAATGTGGCAATTCCAAATTGAGATGTGCTATAAGTATGAAAACACTAAATTTTGAAGAATCATGTATGAAAGAAGTAATATATCTTATTAATCATTTTTATATTGATTATATGTTTAAATGCTAATATTTTGGGTATTCAGTATTAGGTTACATAAATATATTTTTAAAACTAATTTTGCTTGTTTCTTTTTACTTTTTAAAATGTGGCTACTATAAAATTTTAAATTACATATGTGTCTTGCATTACATTTCCATGGGGGCCAGCTTTGGACACAATTCGGACAGCCACTGGACATGCCATGTGAGATTTTCGGAGGCCAGTCATCCAGGAGTGAGTGGACGCTGGGCAGACAATTATTAACACAATGTCCATTATGAAGGGGGAGGAGTGGAGGAGAATGGGGTGTCTCTAACCTCATTTAGGACTGGCAGAGATAAAAATGACTTTTCAATAAATTTAATCTACTCCAGGATTTGAAAGAATGCAAACCCTCCAAAACCCATTCCTCTTTTCTTTCTCTCAGGACTGTTTTCTTGTCTACATGAGGCCATTCCTTACCCTGGTCATGGCATGGACAAGATGGATGGAAGGGTGGCAGGAAGAGGAGGAGAGGTGAGGGCGTGGCGGCGGAGGGTCAGCTGCACAAATGGGGGGTCTTTCACAAAGGGAAAAGACATGTCAGTAATGCCACGTTTGAACTGCTTTGCATTAAACTCATTTCTCCCCTTATAGGATGGATCATCCCAACAGACACTGCTTTTCTGCTTGCTGTGTTTGGCCAGCTTGGAAAAGAACACAGAAGGCCTTGGCAAGTGGGAAGGGAGGGGTGGTTGGTGGATTCTTTCCTGGAGTCCCATCTTTGGATGGAAAGAAGCTGGGAGGGGTGGGGTGGCATCAATTTCCTGTGCAATCCCTAACCTGTGATTCCTCAGAGGGTTGCTGTTCCAGCGCTTCCTATTTCCTTTCTACTCTCCTGGCCCTATATGTGCTAACCATCTTTGCCCATCATAATCTTTAGTACGGGGTCTCCCCAGGTGTTGTCTGGCCCCTCTCTCTGTAACACCTAGCGTGGATGCCACTCATCATCGTGTGGCTCTTTCCGGTTTTTTCAAGGTGTCATCCAGACCATCTGCTTCAGAATCATCTGAGGAGCTTGTTTCAAAGCACATTCCCTGGCCCCTCATCAAAATTACTGAATTGAGATCTCTGGGGGCGAGGCCTGAGAATCTACATTTCTAACAAGCTCCCCAGGCGACTCCCATCCTCGCCAAAGTCCAGAGCTTCAGAGTCTGCTATAGGGAGAGCAGGTACAGGCAGATGCAGAAGGGTCATTTCTTGATGTGGCCACACATGAGCATTTCCTAAGTGAGGGGAATGGGCATCTCTCGGTTCTGCAAGGAGAGCAGGGCCAGTGTCTGGGGCCCGATGAGCGGTGGTGGTGTTCTTTCTCGGGGCCACAGCAGCCCAGGCCAGGACGTGGCCCTTCTCTCCAGTGGCTCATGGACACCCAAAAGGAGGCCATCCCCCTAAATTCATGCAGGTGAATTTGTAGCTAGCAAATGTGGCATTTGTTGGGGATTTCCAGAAATAACCGTGGAGACAGGGGAGGGTGTGAGGACCTTGTGTGGGGCAAGTGAAGCCTAACAGCTTCAGTATTAATGTTAGCCCACAGTCAAGCTGCTGAGGCTTGAAGGTGGTTAAGTTACAATCATTACAAAAAATTTGCAAAATAGCAGGAAAGCATCACCCATAATGCCTCTCCCCCAGCACTTCTGTGGCTTCAGTGTACACATTTGAAGCCACATCTGTGTGTTAGACGTGGGTGGAGACATTCTTGCTTGTTTTCCTGGCTCTGTCCAGATTGGTGTGTCTCCACTATAAATTCAGGGACTCACCCTTTCCCTTTATAGAAGGGCCAGAGCTCCTTCAAGCTGGCAGAGCAGTTGGAATTGCCCCAAGTGGGAGTGCCCTGGTGCTTTCTGCCACCCAGGCAGTGCTGGAGATGTGGAGTGGGCATCTGAGTCAGCTGCCTGTCCCAGGGCCAACATGGAATTCAGCTCTCCACTTCTCTGCTGTGGCTCTGTACGGTGGAGAGTGTAAATGTGTGTGTATGGGTTGGGGGGGCTGTATCTGGGGGTACCCAGAGGACTGGGGAGCCATAGACCATGTTGTGAAACTTCCACCGTTCCCAGAGAGCCCAAGATCTAATGTTCCTTGGGTTGGAGTTGAGCAATGAAAGACTACAACGATTTCCTTTCCATGTATGGAAAGCAATCTCCTCCACTTGGGCAGGATTCAGCCTCTCATCTTCTGCTTTCTTACTTGCAGTCCCCAGCATTTAAAAAGCCTTTGAAATTGGCCACAGTACCATGCAGAAAACTGGAGTTTCAGAGCTTCAGACATCTGGAAAGTGGAAGGTCCTGGAAGACCAAGTCCATAGATAGGGGGCGCAGGGGAAGTGAACGGAAGCTGATTGTGGAGCAGAGAGTGCCAGGAGCTCTGGAACCCTGGATATCCCAGGGCAGGCTTCCTCTTTGAAGAAACATCTCTTCCTAATCTAGACAGTCAGCTCTCTCGGGATATAGACATTTATTTCAGCCTTTGACAACACGAATTGTTAGACATATTCATGCCTACCTTTTTTTTTTAATCTTACCTCTGAAAAACACTTTTTTATTGTATTAAAATTCAATTGCCCAAGAACACCTTGGTATCCTCTAAATATAAATGTAGGAACAGCTTCCGTTAGGGCATTTAAGGCAGTTTGGAGTCCCCATTATATGCAGGCTGTGTTCCATGGAAGGGCTTTATTCTGCAAGTGAAATGTCTAAGAGTTATTATTTTTCCCACATAGAATATTTATTTCTTTTTGACAGTGTTTGAGGTTATGGACTCTATTTCTAGCTGACAAAAGGAAACAGTATACAATAACATCTGTGACATTGGACTGGATAAAACCAAATATACTCATTTTCTTTTAGATGAGGACACCCATTTCAATAACTGAAGGAATTGGGAATATTTAATGTCCTGAGAACATGCTAAGCTGAATTTAAGTGAAAGATGATCCCTGGTTCATTCTTTCTTGCTTTAAAAATAAACTACATAATTAAATGGCTATAGATACTTCTTTTGTGGGGAGAAAAGCAGCAATCAGATGCTTTGCAATCATGCCAGCAGGGCAGTAGTTTTCCTAACCCTTCGGCAAAATAGAGAATCAATGCGAATCAGAAAAAAATGCTAAAAAAAGGCGAAATCTCATGTGAGTCATGGGCGATAAAAGATTAAAAATGTGAATAAAACATCACAGGTCAGCGTTAAAATAGGTGTTGTATTTCTCTGCCTAGGCAATGCATCTAGCCTCTAACCAGAGGTGAAAATGGACCTGAGGGGTCGAAGAGAAAGCCCTAGACCAGCCACTTCACTTCCCTTCACAGAAAGGACTCTCCTTTCTTGGGGAGACATTGACTTCGTAAGCAGCATTTGGAGTCAGACATTTCTCCTGGTTTGAAAGTAAAATTCTCTGGAAATATAAATCTTGCCTGTGTATGATTTCTAGGTTTAATATATTTGGAATTTGCGAACAAAGAGACTAGACTTGCTTGCAAAAAGAAAAAGATGATTATCTGCTGGTTCATTTTGTAGACGAATAAGACTCTTTAATATACAACCCAGAGAAACGATGAAGTCAAAAAAGGTCCATGATAGACTGAATTTCAACTAAAAAGGTAGTGGAAGCCATCTCCAATTGGAGAGGCTGTATGGACATAGTAGAGAGGAGCTCTCAGTGGTTGACAATTTTTCAGGGGTCATTAGTTCTTGCTGAGTGGACTCTCATCATGGGAATTTCCACATTCCAAAGCCAAATCCTTCAAAACAACAACAACAACAACAACAACAACAACCACCCCAGAAAACAATATTTTGACATACAGCTATATCAAAGGAGTTCATTTGACAAATATAAATCAATTTTATTATTTTTTACCAAATCATGGAGAGTAGGTCTGTATCCTCACCATTTGAAAAAATGCAACCTACCACCAATCAGAGGCCATGTATCTGGTGCCTGGGCAACCTGATTTCAGGTGCCTTACAGTTTCTGGTGGCCCCGCCCCTGTGCCCATTGGTTTCAATTGGCAATAAGTCTTGCTACAATAAATTAAATATCTATTTTAATAACTAGACTCTATATTGGAAACTTGTACACAGATTCTATAGCACTTTAAATTTAGAACATTTAAAAAATGTTTCCTGGAAGCAAATTTATATCCTTGTGTTAACGTGAACTCCAGAGCATATCACAGGGGCTTAGTAACAATATCTAGTTCCTGTTTCTGTTTCTCAAGTGGCCATGTGGCTTTTCTTCATCTTTTGAACTTCCTGTAATATGGCTAACACTTACTAAGAACATACCAATGTGCTGGATGCTGGGTTAAACCCTTTATTTACATTGGTTTTTGCAATTCATTCTCGTAGCATAGCATCCCTATGAGGTAGAAGCTGTCTACCTTAGAGATAAGGAAACCAAGGCTTGGAGAACTTGGCCAAGTCCACCCAGCTCTACCACTAAAATCCAGCCAAGGCAGTTTAAAGCCACTCAGTGCTCTTAACAGACACTCCCTGTGGCCTCCCTCAGAGTTCAGGCAGCGTAGACTTGTGTCAATATATTCACATGCCTCTCACCTTATTACTCAGCTAATATCCCTACCCTGAAACTGCCAATATTTTTAGTCCTGATGAATTTCATCCAATTTTCTTCTTTTAGTTTTGTCTTACCCATTTATTTCCTGTTTCCAGAATTGTCTTGCACAATATGTAGTTATGTGGAAACGCTTGTTTTCTCAGTGTTAAATGAAACTCCTATCATTGTTTGATTTATCGTCCTTGTTGTTCTAGCTTGCCTAGCTTTAGCAATATAGTTTTCAATTTAGAGGCAACCTGCAGAGGAAATAGCTCAGCATCTGTTTTTTACATATTGATGTACAAGATCTACAAATTATAATGGTGGCATCTGATCATGCAGTCTCTGTACTTTTCTTTATTCTTTTTGAAGTGATGACACAAAACTTAATCACCTGACTTGATCTTTTCCTGGAGCAATCTGCTATTTGTAGACAGATCTAAAATGCAGGGTTTCTTCTTCTTTTTTTCTCTTTTTATGGCTATTCTGTCAGACGAAGTGTTGTGCAACTGTTTTCCAATTGGGAACATTCTAAGTAAAAAAAACATAGGAAGAACTTAATGGTACAAAATAACATTTGTGAACAATAAAGTAAAAATATTAATGTTTCATGTTCATTATAGCATTATAATAATAGTGAAAAGTTGAGAATAATATAAATGTGCCCCAATAAGGAATTGGTTAAATAAATTATATGCTATCCATATGTTGGAATAGCATGCTGCCCTATGTAGCATGGGAGTAATGTTTATGGGAGAAATATTTATGATAGATTATTAAGTCATAAAAGCTATTGATAAAATAGTATGAGTTATTCCTTAATACATTAATTATTTAGGTAAGTATTTTTATTTCCAAAATTAAAAAAAAATTTTGCTCTCATTTTAATTGTTGAAAAATAATCTTTATATTATCATGGACAGAGAACATTGTCTGTATGATATCAATTTTTTAGAATTTGTTGAAATTTCCTTCTGATTTGGTAAAGGTTCAAATTTTATAATCAGGTACCTGATTCTATCTATGTAAATGAAGATATACTACATTAATATGATAATATACATATGTGTGTATATGTATAAATATCTATAGACCATCCTTTTTGTATGCATGCACACATTTGTATGTATGTGTGTATAGATATATATGTAAACTCACAAATATTTATATGTGTATATGTGTCCACCTTAGACTAAGCCTGTCAACAATGTTATTCATATCATCTAATTCTTTACACAGTTTCTGCCTGCTTGATTTGTCAGCTTTTAGGAGTGTATTAGAATCTCCCAGTACCTCTGTAGATTTGTGAGTTTCTCCTGGTAACTCTATCTATTTTCATTTTATGTATTTTAAATACATTTCTTAGGTAAATGAAAGTTAAAGGTTATAATTTTTTTTATAGACTTCTCTTTTTGGTAATATCTCTCTCCATTCCCACTGATTTTCACCTTGAATTATATTTTTGCTAATTTTAATATTGTCACACCAGCTTTCTTTTAGTTACTATTTGCCTAAATTTTTTCCCATTTCTTCCCCACTCCCCTAGCCTTTCTGGGTCATTTTGGGAGTATGTCTCTTATAAATAGCACATGGCTGAATTTTGGTTCTAAATCCAATCTGAGAATCTTTGTGTTTTAATAGTGATTAAGTAGAGTTATTTAATCTATCTTTCGTGTCTTTTAATTATCATTTTGTATTTTCGATGTCTTCATCTTTCAGGGCTGTATTCAGGATAATTTCCTCAGATTTCTCTCCCAATTCACTAAGTTTACCTTCATTACTATCTAATCTGCTGTTTAACTCATCTATTGAGTTTCTTATTTCAATATGACTATTTTAAAATACCAAGTTCTTTGTTTTTCACATCCACTTGTTCTGATTTCATAATGCCATGTTACTTTTTTTTATAACATATTTCTTTATCTATTTAAACACTTTAAAATGCTTATTTAATTTTTTAAAGTTGGAAACATTGCTCTTTAGCTTTAGTTACTCAGGTTTGAATTTTACTATGTGTTGAGGCTGTAGAATATTTTTCTTGGCATTTGACTACCTCATATGTTCTAAAAATGTAGTCTCCTCTTACACAGGCATTGGCTCTTGTAGGACCTCTATGTACACTCTGTGCTGTGGAGCTCTCCCAATGGAGAAGTTTCAGGAACATCTCTGTCTAGGCCTTAGGGGACAACCAATTTTATACTCACATATTGGCTTGATTTTCATTTCACATGATAGCACAAAATTAACTCCCATGTACAAGATTGGGCTTGACATCCCAGTCTTTCTCAGATATCTCCCAACCTAAGGTGTATGGTATTAATCTTAGTGATAGATTTTTGCCTGGAGTTTGGAATGTAAAGGACACATCTTTGGCCAGTTCTAGTACGCAATTGACTATCAGACCCTATGGGATTAACTATTTTCTATTACGTGTTTGACATTTTATAACTTAAATATCTACCAGCAAATGATGATCTATTGGTTGACCTTGGCTATATATAAACCAGGATTTCTCAGCCTCGCCATTATGAACATTTTAAGCCAGAGAATTTTTTTGTTGGGGTTGGCTAGGGGAATTGTGCTGGACATTGTAGAATGTTTAGCAGCATTCTTGGCCTCTACAGATTAGATGCAAACACCCCCTCCCCAAGTTCCTAAAAATGTCCACAAACCTTGCCAAATGTCTCCTGGGGGGCAAAATCACCCCCAATTGAGAACTGCTACCATAGGGAACTGGCATGTTCCCTTTTAAAACTACCAACAAAGTGTGAGTTTTGCTGAGTCAATAAGCCCATTTATTTAGTCTTTAATGTGTATAAGGCACCATACATTTATGGAAGCAGTTTTTATATAGGCGCAGAGAAAGAATGCTGTGGTCTACCATATTTTTATGAAATCATCTAGGGTATATGACAATATTATAACAGTGGGCTTCTATCTGTGCCATGAAGACAATCACTCTGTCCTTTCAGAGCTCTTGGGAGAATGTGTGCAAAAGGGTCAAACATTGCTAAAACTTAGCTGTCACTGGATAAATTGGAGCTTTTACACTTACTGTTATCCAAAGTGGGCTCATACATACAGACAAGGGCCCATCTACTAGCTTGACTCATCTGCCCCTGGCTACATGGTATGTGTCACGCCCACACGTTTTTCTGAAATGTTTTTATCAGAACAACCTCAGTGTCCATAACCAACCAAACAAGCAACCCGACAAGAGTTAAAGAAAATCACATAAAGCAAACCAGTGCTTGACCAATAGTTTAAGTTCATGTGCCAAGTTCTGTCCATACCCCGGAGGAGCAGTGGCCTCCGCATCTAGTGCCCATGCGTGCTATTTATACCTTGGGTGGCACATAAGTCCTACCGATGGAGGAGTGCATGGACTGTTAGCTTTCTTCAGTCTGGTTGATTATCTGTTTTAAACGATCAGGGCTCTATCTGAGCAGGCCAACGGGAAGCCCGCTTTTGATTTAACAACACTCTGAACAAGCTCCTTCTGTGGCTTTCCAAGAATTAATTACAGAGCTTAGTAAAGGCACCTGCTGCAGAGTCCCATGGATAACTTTATGAGCAATTACAGCGGCCGCATCGATGCCAGTAGAATAAGAGTTTCCTTGGAGGACTGCTTAGAAAGAAAGGACTGGCTTGTGGAAGTGTAGGCACACAGGTCTCCCGTCTGTACTTACAGGGGAATTTAAAGTCGGGAAGCAAGGAAAAGATTGGGTCACCATCACACAACATCTGTGTTGTGGGGCACTCCATATACCTAGGCTTATGTGACTTGGCCAAAGAGAGAGAGAGAGAGAGAGAGAGAGAGAGAGAGAGATCATTCTGATATGCAGCAATTGGAATCCTGTGGAGGGAAGGAAACAACAAAGTGCTCATTGGGGAAGGGAGCAAAGCTGGAAGACCAAGGGAAGCTAACTGCATGGCCGTGCATCCGGAATCCTTCAGACTGCAGTGGTTGCAGCTCTGGGGATGAAGCAAATGCATGCAGTGGCTGTTCACCTACTGCAGCAACAGAGTGAGTTCATTAAAGCATGTTTAATTCCTTGCCAAGAAGTTTCAGTTGGTTGTGTCAACAGGATGCAGAGGTGAGGCCAGTGGGAAGCAGACAGAGAAGGCGCGTCCTCAGCGGAGCAAGGATGCAGGAGTCATCGTGGAAACAGACACCGGCTGCCTCCTTCGGGCAGGCTCACTGCTCACTTGGATGTGCATGGGGCTGCCATGGCTACTTATTGAAAGAATGAAGCAATGAATGACACAGCACTGGTAACTTCACAATCCAAACATTTTTACCATTTTGAGATTAGAGTAGTGGGAAGCCTCAGCCTCCCATTCATGATGGTAAAGATGGTAGATTCCAAAAAGGTAGACATTTTAATATAAATATCTGCCAGTGACATCGAGGTCACATGGGGATTACTTAGGGGTCCCTGTCACCAAGGAGTCCTAAGTCCCCCTCTTTCCTTGTATCCATGGCTGCTGGAGATGGGGTAGTCTGCCAGGGGCAGGAATAAAGAGCATAGCCCCTGGGCGTCTGCTGCACTTTCTGGTTTTGTTTGTGCGCACATTCTCATGCACACGAGAAATGTCATGCTTGCTGTTCGCCCTGACATTTGTGAGTTTTCTGTACAGAGGCCTGGGGCCCCTGGCCAAAAGCTATTACAGTAATTGAGAAGAGTAAATTTAAAACTAGAGTTTGCTCTCCTGATTTTTTTCTTTCTAGGGTCTTTTAAAAAATAAATACAGTTGGCCCTCCGTGTCTGAAGATGCCACATGTGCGGATTCAGCCAACTTTGGATTGAAAATATTCTGGGGGAAAGAAAAAATCCACAAAGTTCCAAAAAGCAGAACTTGAATTTGCAGTGCCTAGAACTGCACTGAGTCCCTGTGAATGAAGTGATGTGTAGGCATTGTATTAGCAATCACAAGTAATCGAGAGGTGATTTAAGGTGCACAGGAGATGTGTGTAGGTTATATGCAAATACTATGCCATTTTTGTAAGGGACTTGAGCATTCTCTATTTTGGTATCTGAGGGAGTCCTGGAACCAACCCCCGTCAGATACCAAGGGACGACTGTACTTGTCAAACAGTCTTGCTCTTCGTCATTTCTTCCTCTTCTCACATCTTTGGGAAATGAAATTCTCTGTTTGAATGAGCAGGTCATTTTCACCAGCTGTTGCCAGATAGCACAAGCCTGGAGTGGTTTCGTTCAGCCTCGTGGCTTTCAGAGGGAGACAACTCCCAATTTCATATCCCCAGCGCAGACCTCCCTCCTAACCTCCGGGCCCTGTCTCGTTCCACCCACTCACCCCCTCCACTTGGACGGCTAATTAGACATCTCAAATTAAACCTGGCCACACCTGGACTCCTGAATTTACTGCTGCAAATCAGCTGCGCCCACATTCTCCCCATCTCGGGAACTGGCAACTTCAGTCTCAGCTGCTCAGGCTAAAAACCTTGGCGTTGGCTCAGACTCTTATCTTTTGGTCACATTCTCTCCCTCTAATCTGCCAGGAAAATTTGTGGTATCCAGAATCCCATCATTTCCCCCACCTCCTCTGCTACCACGCTGGGCCGGGGGGTGGTGGCCTCTCCCCGCCTCATGTCAGTTAGATACTTTAGCATCTCCTAGTTGCTCTCTTTGCCTCCACCCTGACCCCTGAAGTATGTGCTCAACACAGCAGCCAGAGTGAGCCTAAGTTACAACCTAAGTTTCATCATATCACTCTCTGCCCACAACCCTCCAGGGACGCTCCATTTCACTTAAAGCCAGAATGTTGACAGTGGACGCCAGGCCCTACGTGATCTGCACCCCACTGCCTGTCCCTGTTTGCCTCCCTGACTCCTTTCCTACTTTCCCTCTTGCTCACTCTGCTCAGCAGCACTGGCCTCCTGGCTGCCACCACTCAGGGCTCTGCACCATCTGTCTCCTCTGCTGTGTGCTCCCCTAGGTAGCCACGGCTGCCTCACCTGCAGGGGCACCTGAGTATCCTTAGTGAGGCTTGCTCTGGCCACCCTAGTCAAAACGACAACACACCTCTCTTCCCCCCCGAACTCCTAATCCTCTTACTTTAGCTATTTTATTTTTATCTAACCCACATGACCTTCCCAAATAATATGTAATTTTCTGGTTCCTTTGTTTATTGCCTGTCTCTCCCAGTTAGAATGTAACCGCCCTGAGGGTAGATAATTTTGTCTATTTTGTTTAGTGATGCATCCCATCTGCCTAGAAGCTTCCTTGTACATGGTTGTTGTGCAATAAGAATGTGATGAATGAAACACCTTCCTTCCACATGATCGAAAGTGTTTCAGGTACTGTAGAAACAGGTAAAGGATTTGAGTATAGGAAGGATACTATTGAAAGAATCTTTTTGGATCAATTTCATTTTTTTTTTTTTTCAGACAGAGTCTCTGTTGCCCGGACTAGAGTGCTGTGGCATCAACCTAGTCAAAGTCCTGGGCTCAAGCCATCCTCCTGCCTCAGCCTCCCAAGTAGCTGGGATTACAGGCATGCACCACCACGCCCGGCTCATTTTTTCTATATATTTTTAGTTGTCCAGCTAATTTCTTTCTATTTTTAGTAGAGACGGAGTCTTGCTCTTGCTCAGGGTGGTCTCGAACTCCTGAACTCAAGCAATCCTCCCACCTCGGCCTCCCAGAGTGCTAGGATTATGGGCATGAGCCACCACGCCCTGCCCAATTTCAATTTTTTTCATCTTGACTCCTAATGTATGAGAAAAGAGTCAAATCCTTTAAATTATTAGATTCCATTGGCTGGAAACTGCTCAGCGCAGGAAGGGACCAACCAGACCATTTTTGTGCTGTCCGCTGACCCCTAACACAGAGCCCTGGTCATGGTAGATGCTCCAAAATGTTAGTCGAATGAGCAATGAACAAATTTAAAAGTTGGCCTCGCCATCTATACAGACTGCTATTCTAGGTCATCAAAGCAATATAAATTATTTGCTTATTTTTATTAGTAAGAGGTAAATTCACTTATGTAAGTTAATTTTTAAAATTGGGGATGGGGTAGGGTGGGAAGAGCTAGGATGGGAAGAGTTTACCTGGGAGCTGGAAATCCTGCACCCTGGTTCTGGCCCCAGCGTATTGTGTTGTACTATGTGATGTTGTGACAGCCATTTCACTTGTCTGAACAATCTGTTTCCTTTTCTAAAAAGTGCTGAAGTGGTGGGAAATCTGCAGGGTTGTTTCCAGCTCTGGACATTCTTTCTTTCTAAGGAAAAAAGCATCATTCACTTTCATTCCTTCCCATCCTTCCTATTAACTCCCCTCCCCTCCTTCTTCTTCCTCATTCCCTTCCTCCACGATGTGGGGACGACGCTATGTAAAAAGGTATATATTAGTGTAGGAGTTAATAGCCCAGACTGGGGGAGCAGCTAGACAGAGTTTGAATCTGGGTCTCCTTTTTTTATAGACAGAATGTCCTTCTGTCTCCCAGGCTAGAGTGCAGTGGCATCATCATAGCTCACTGCGACCTCAAACTCCTTGGCTCAAGCAATGCTCCTGCCTCAGCCTCCCGAATAGCTAGGACTACAGGCACGCACCATCAGCCTGGCTAATTTTTCTATTTTTTGTAGAGACGTGGTTTTGCTATTGCTTGTACTGGTCTCCAGCTCCTGGCCTCAAGCAATCCTCCCACCCTGGCCTCCCAGAGCCCTAGGATTACAGGTGTGACCCAACATGTCTGGTGCAGCATCTACTTTCTACTAGCTGAATGACTTAGGGTAAATTACTTAACTTCACTGAGCATCATTTCCTCATCTGATAAATGGGATGAAAAATTCCTACCCTACAGGACTGTTGTACGGACTCAGATGATGTTAATCGCAAAATCTGGCACAAAGCAAGCATTCAGTAAATGGTGGCTGTTGGACAGGGTGAGTGGGAAGGGGAGAGGCCACATCTGGCATTTGAGAGTTGTAATAACTCAGAGGTGGAAATTGACCAGTAGAGTAGAGCTTTTTGAGTCATTTATTTTAGGACACACATAGAAAATAGTAAAGGGGCTCCATAACTACATTTTTGGAACAACAAAAAAGTTGAACATTTTCTCCAAAGAATCATCCCTGCCTTTTCCCTTCTTACTCTTTGCTCACAGTAATTACAGAGAAGAATGAGCTTCTTCATAATGGATGGATGTATTTGACCAAATGTTCTTTTTCCTGCTCTAGAGAACAAAATGCCCACCTCCATTAGAAAGTAAATTCCTGTCTCTTGGAACTGTGATTTGGGCTCAGTATAATATAAGGCTATGATTTTCTAAATTACAGTAAGTAAAAAAAAAAAAAAAAGAAGAAGAAGACAACTGAGTGTTTTTTTTTCCCAAGCAGAATTCATGAACAAAACTGATGACCTTAAGACCGTACCATTCATGGCATCGGACAAAGTCCCCTCTCTTTATATAGACCATCATTAGCCTTCTCTGTGAGATCCAAGTCCTGCATATGTTTAATTACATGTAATTTTTGGAGATGAAGGAGAAATGATCAAATTATCTGGACTTTAGAAAAAAACAAAAGATCCTTACTTCACCATCCATCAGGCCTTGACATCTAGAGTATTACATGCTATAACTCAAATGAAAATATTTCACTTAAAAGTACAGTGTCCCTGTCCATGATATCATTAAAGGAAATCATTAAGCATTTATGCAGCACTTTGTGCCGGAAAAGTGCTTTATAGTTATTTTTATTGCACACCAAAACCCTCTGAGGCAGGTCCTTCTCTGCTTCTTAAAACCAAAGCAGAGAGAGAGAGATTAAATTACTCAGGGTCTTAGAAAGAAGAAATGAGTGGGTCAGAATGAGATCTTTGAGTCCACAGTCAGCTGTTTTAACCCACTGAATCATTAGGTTAGATGTTATTCACTGTATAAAGTGTTATCTGATTTGCGATTGGCTTTTTGCCTTTAATACCTAGATCATTGATGGTATAGACATCGTATAAGAGCTACACCATTTACAATCACATATTTCATCACGAGCATCTCTGAAGAACACTAAATTCCTGAAGAAATTTAGTTAAAAAGGAAAAGTCAATGCATTTTTTAAAAGATACGTTTTATTATGGTATAGTATTAAGTAAACACTGAAATCTCTGTGGCTTAGCCCTCTTGCTAAGTTTTGCATTCCAGTTGGTGGGATGCATCTTCCACCTGGTGACTCAGGGATCCAGGTTCCTTCTAGCCCAATATGTGGTTTCCAGGATCACTGAAGAGGAAGGGGGTTGAGTGTGGGGGAACGAGTCTCTGCTCCTAAGTACTCTGGACCCAAGTGATACACAGTCCATCAGCCTTTCTACTCATGTGGCCAGAGGTGGTCACACTACCCCCAGCCTAACTGAAGCAGAGTCTGGACATGCCAGTGAGGGTGGGGCCCCATTTGGAGAGCACTTTCGCCTCTTCCGTAGATGGATTTTAGTTTGATTTGGGATCTCTATTTTGAACGTTGAATTCAAAATGTTAATGATAGTATTTATTCAACTTCTGCCTAAAATAGGTGACACGATACCCCTTATAATATTTCTTTTGTGGTCTCACATTTCCTTAGCACCCTGTTATTTTCAAAGCCCTTTCACATGGTTCATCCCATTTGATTCTAGCAGAAAGAGAATTTCTGATGGTCAGGGGGACGTCTGTACTTCCCTTTTATTTCTTCAGGTTCAGCAACTGTGGCACCTGTGAAGCAAGGTCTACAGCGAAAGAAGAACATACCCTGTTAGCTCAACCCCTGGACTATCACAGAAGGTTAAAGTCAGAAGTGGCATTTACTTCATCATTGGAACTAAATCTTGGTAGACGATTACCTCATCCTTTGTTCACTATTATCGACATCGGTGATGGGCTCAGCCTTATCTTGACTGTGCTTGTGGAAGCAGAGAAGACTGGAGGAAGGGCGGGGCTGGCATCTCTGAGTCGGGGGGCCAGAGCAAAGCTAGACCATTCCCAACCCTGCCAGGAGCCCAGCGTTGGAGGCCTCACCTGCTAGCTTTATAAAAGTAGCTATGAGATGATTCTAAAGTTAAAAAGAAGCTAAGATGGAAATGAAATGTGAAATGGCATGGAAAGAAAGGAGTAGTTGAAAGTTCTGGATCATGGAATGATTTTCTTTAGTGGTGCTGGGTGCAGACTTAGATTTCAACTTTTCCCCTTCATATATGTCCTTAGGACAAGATGGCCAATAGGGCAGATAAATCCCACGGAATGATTTCTGAAGGAGGCCAATAATGAGTTTGTTTACAAGTTGATTGGTCAGTGCTCTGACTTTATCCCTTAAGTCCTCAGCTACTGCCGACAGTTTTGACCTAATTTTGGGAGGAGATTATATTTGGCTGGGTTGCTGGGCTCTTTCTCAGAACCTCTTCTCAGGACAGTTGCCAAATGCTCTTTCTGTAACTGTGTTGTAAAGTCTGAGGAAAGTTGTTCTGGGTCATCGCCCAGGGCCTGATGCCCCAGTTGTAGACATGCATGTTATGATCTTTATATTCCATTAGAGATAGAACCAGACTTCTTCAACCTTCTCTCAGAGCTCTCAATAACTAGAAACTTTCTCTGAACCTACCAGTTGCCTGACCAGAAGAAGCAAAGATTCCTACCTCTCTATTGTTGTGGCAATTTATTAGTCTAGTGCAGTCCTTCTCAGCACTTTTAAAACTAGGATTCCCTTTGATAAATCACAAAAGATTCCATGGTTAGTGTGCTGGAAAGATTGGTATAGCTCCCTTAAACTCTACTTTATCCTTTGATTTGAGTAATTTGGATAAGTTCCTTTTTATTTGTTTCTTTGTTTCTTTTTTTTTTTTTTTGAGACAGAGTCCAGCTCTGTCACTCCGGCTAGAGTGCCGTGGTGTCACCATAGCTCACTGCAAACTTGAACTCCTGGGCTCAAGTGATCCTCCTGGCTGGTTAATTTTTCTATTTTTAGTAGAGATGGGGTCTCACTCTTGCTCAAGCTGGAGTTTCTGTTTCTTGCAAACACACTTGCCTTAAGTAAGCCTCTGGAAATTGGAACGTGTCTAGAATTGTCACTAAAACATAAACAAGTTTCACCTCCAAAATGTGAATAAGACACTATTTTCCTCGTGACTAATTTTTCTTCCTTCCTTCCTTCCTTCCTTCCTTCCTTCCTTCCTTCCTTCCTTCCTTCCTTCCTTCCTTCCATAGAGATGGGATCTTGCTATGTTGCCCAGGTTGGTCTTGAACTCCTGACCTCAAGTGATCCTCCTGCTTTGGCCTCCCAAAGTGCTGGGATTACAGGTGTGAGCCACCATGCCTGGCCATAGACTAATAGTTTTTTTTAGGGTTCATGATTATGTCAAGATGCAGCCTCTTCTTTCATTTTGGTTTTTTTTTAAAAAAAAAACAGTAACATTTAATCAGAAGGGAGATATAAATATATTTAGCAAGAGGGATAGAGGGTGATCCAGGGGGATTAGGGTGAGAATAAAAAGGAGGAAAGAACAAAACTCCACGTTAGCCTTTGCTGCT
>CAUYPO010037339.1:0-49223 GCA_963574435.1 Cheirogaleus major | reverse complement strand
TGGGTATAAAGTATCTAGTATTTTAATTATAGTTTAGTTTTGAGTATTTTCTAATTTCCATTATAATTTCCTTTTTGGCCCGTATATTATTATATTTAAATATTTTAGCCCAGCACAGTGGCGCTCATCTGTAGTCCCAGCAACTTGGGAGGCTTTATCTGTGAAGATTGCGTGAGCCCAGGAGTTTGGGGCCAGCCTGGGCAACATAGTGAGACCTTGTCTCTAAAAAAAATTTTATATAAAAATAAATATTTAGTTGGTTATTATTATTTTTTTTTTTTGAGACAGAGTCTCACTTTGTTGCCCAGGCTAGAGTGAGTGCTATGGCGTCAGCCTATCTCACAGCAACCTCAATCTCCTGGGCTCAAGCGATCCTCCTGCCTCAGCTTCCCGAGTAGCTGGGACTACAGGCATGCGCCACCATGCCCGGCTAATTTTTTCTGTATATATTTTTAGTTGGTCAATTAATTTCTTTCTATTTTTAGTAGAGACGAGGTCTCGCTCAAGCTGGTTTTGAACTCCCGACCTTGAGCGATCCGCCCGCCTCGGCCTCCCAGAGTGCTAGGATTACAGGCGTGAGCCACCACACCCGGCCTAGTTGGTTATTTTTAATAATGTAAGCAGCTTCAAACCCACAGCCACAAAATAAAAGCTAGGACTTTAATCCAAGCAACATATTCCTCTCTCCCACCCTGCCCTGCCCATCCCACTCTCTGTTCTCCCACCAAGGTAACCATCTTCTCGAATTCCATGTGTCCCTGCTTTCTTTTTATATGGTCTTGTATCTATGTGTTCTCAAAAAAATTTTTTTAATGTTGTATTTAAGTTTATGAAAAGAATAACATGCTGTATATTTTGGGCTTCTTTCATTTAATACATTGCTATTAATATGATTCTCCATATTGTCATATGGTTATATGTTACTGTAGTTCATTTGTTTTGACTGGATGATACTGCCTTGTGGGATTATATCACAATTTGTCCATTCATTCTTCTGCCTTTGAGTTCTTCCCATATTTTTGCTGTTATAAGCATTCTTGTACGTATCTCTTAGTATATGTGGGAGATTTCTCTTGGGATGATTCCCGGTGGTGAAATGACTGTGTTCTAGCTTTAGGCAATACCTCCAAATGTTTTCCAAAGTGGTTGCACCAGTTGACACTCTCCAGCAGTAGATCCCTGTAATGGGTTTAATTATTTCTTCCTACATTCTGTCAATTTTTGCTTAATATATTTTGAGTTTATTTTATTAAGTGCAACATGTCTAAAATTGCTTTCTTTTTATTAATGGAACCCCTTAGTATTATGGAGTGATCATTTCCATCCCTACATGTTTTTTTCTTAGTTTATTTCATCTAATGTTAGTATAGCTACCCCAGATATCTTCTGGTTAGTATTTTTGCTTAATAAGTCTTTTCCCATCCTTTTACTTTAAACCTTTGCATGTCCCCATGCTTGAGATGTCTCTAGGTTTATCTGGATTTTTAAACATTTGAATCACTATTTGCCTTTTTAACTGTTAAATTTAGGCCATTTAACTTATTATAACAATTGATATATTGGGACTCATCTGTTTTGTTTTGTTTTTTTCTTTAGAGACAGGGTCTTGCTGTGTCACCCAGGCTGGAGTACAGTGTCATCATCATAGCTCATTGCAGCCTTGAACTCCTAGGCTCAAGAGATCGTCCTGGCTCAGCCTCCCAAGTAGCTGGGATTGCTATCATGTTTGAGGGACAGTTTTGACATATATAAAATTCTAGAATCTAAATGATTTTTTGTCAATATGTTGAAAAGACTACTGTATCGTCTTCTTGCATCTAGTGTTGCTGTTGAAAAATCTAATGTCAGTCTGATTCTCATTTGTATGTGATATGGTCTTTCTATAAGCTTTATCTCTGATATTCCTAAATTTCTGTATGATGCATGAAGGTGTGGGTTATTCCTTTTTATCTCCTTTTTTTGGCACTTCATATCTTTTCAATCCAAGGTGCTTTCATGTTAGTATTTATTCCAGGAAATTTGTCTCCATTATTTCCTAAAATATTTTTTCCCTCCATGTTTATTTTTCTCTAGAATTCCTATCATTTGGATATCAGCACCTTTACTTCTATCTTTAATATTTCTTAGCTTCTCTTTTACATTTTCTATTTCTTCAGTCCTTCCTCTTAGAAGAACTTCCCAGTCTGGTCTTCTATTTCACCGTTTCATTCCTAAGCTGTATCTGTTCTGTAGTATATCCTGTCTGCTGTGTTCTTTGTTGCAGCTCAAGTTGAGTTTTCTAGCAGGTTTAAGCTACAGGACCACACTAGAAACTTCACTGATAGAGAACTCTGGGGACCCCTTCAGGGATAGCCCTGAGAGGAAAGGCCGCTGGGGTATTTTCCCATCCACCCCCGTCAGTGGTTGTTGGCAGGCTGCTCCTGGGCGCTTTAGCTTCCAGCCCGCCCATGTGTGGGCAGGCCTGCTTTCAAGGCCCTGGGAAACTCCTCAGGAAAGAGTTGCAGTCCTGGCCCTTGAAATCTGGCCAGCAAGCAGGGATCTGTTATGTGCTGAGGGGATGTGTGTGGGATTCTACTGCAGCAGCAGAAGTCCATACAAAAGTCCAGGGCCAGTGAGTACCAGGGGAATATATTAACAATGTGCAAAGACTCCGATCCACTGCGATCGTAATTCCATGGGGTGTAAAGGAAATGGAGCTCAGTGGCAGGGCTTAGTTTGCAGCTTCCTCATCTTCCAACGCTTCCTATTGCAGGAGCCTGTTCAGACTTGGTTTCTTATCTGGTGGCCCAGTACAGAGGCTTTAGTAAAATCCTTAAATGTCAAGTGTGCTGGTTTCAGTATTCAAAGAAGCCAAATTGGTGTAGGCCTCTCTTTGTAGCTGGAGGCACAAGGCCAGCACTTTATCCTTAGTAACTGCTTAATTGTTTCCCAAGAAAGTTACTTGGGTTCCAGAACCGTGCATTTTGTTTTCATTCAAGGCCCAATCATCTCTACTTACCTGCATCTGAGAAATACGCCGAGAAGTACAGGCAGTTTCCTCAGCAGGTGCCACTGTCAGAATATCATTAATGTAATGAAAAGTCAGGACATTACCAATGGCTCATATTGTGCTCCTGTTGATGACATACCGCAGGAGAATCCAAAAGTCCCTGTGGAAGACATAAAGGTGCATTGTTTGCCTTGCCTGCGTGACATTGAGGAATAAATCATTAGCAATGTCCAAGGCTGTAGACCAAGTGCCAGTAGTGGCAGCAATTCATTCGGTTATTATGATAGATTCTGACTGTGCTTAAATGTTTACTTTATTATTAACCCTTGCTAATTCACACTGAGTTGCCAAGCATCAGAAACCTTGGTTACTAACCAGACCAGGTAGTTAATACTTGAACAGCGTTGGATATCACTTTGTTCTAATAATTCTTGTATGAGCAGAGTACTTTCTTTTACTCCTAGTATGCAATGTGGCTCCAACTGCACGACCTTGACCCGTGTGAGGAGGGAGGTACAGGTGGTTCATGTAGTCAGCCAGCATTTACAGAAGCTACCAGAAGGGGTCACCATAAGCACATAAAACCAGCAAGTCAGCAACTTTCCCCGGGGGTTGCAGAACCCTAAAACATCTAACCCAGTAATACAATCTGATAAGGGAACAGCACTTTCAGTCCAATCAAAGGGTCTAAATGTCCCAACAGCAATTGGGAATCTGGACACAGGGATCACCAAGAACACAAGTTCCACACCCCCAGAGGGAAATCCATTTACCAAGGTATTATTGAAGAAGTCTGGGATCGCCCCAGACTCCGCTCCAGCATTTACAAACTGGAGTGTGTGGTCGGCGAGTGCTTGGAGGGTGGTGGGGAAACTGCCCTGGTCTTTCAGTTTGAAAGTGCCCAAGTCGGGGTGCAGGGGGACTCATGCATCGGTATCTGTGGCCATGCATGTCCCCTCCGGAAACCCTGCTCCAGACAAGGGCGAGCTAGCCCTATAGCTGTCCTCGGAGGAGTCATGGGGCTGTGAGTCCTCGTAGGTGGGTGGACGGCTGAGACCTGAAAACGGCAGTTTTTAAAGGAGTCCCCCGGGCCCTCTTCACCACGATGTATGGATCGCTCCCCGTCTCCCTTCTCCTGCTGAAGCTTTCGGACACCGATGGGGCTTTTTGCCTCCTTAGTCTCTTCTCCAAAGCCTCCAGGTGCCTTCCTCTCACGTGGGTCCCTAGATACCTTGTATCTGCTGTAATTTAACATTTAGCAATTGAGGTCCATCTTCTCATTCCTATTTGCAATCTATGGCCACAGGTGCCTTTATGAGGGGCCTTGGCAGGACGTCCTGCCTGTCTGTCTCCCCTTCTTGGTTCCCCCTTTCATTTCATCCAGGGCTGACAGACCAACCCTTTGTGAGGACTCCTCCTCCCTGTCTCCTCTCCCCAACGCCAAGGCAGAGCATGTGTTGGCACAGAAGGGCTGTTTTGTTTCCCAAGAGTAAGACCCAGGTTCCAAGGCAGGACAGGTGACGTGGTGTGTCTGTGTTGGGAAGGGACAGGGTGGGAGAACACTGGCCAGGCGTGTTAAGGCTTGGAGGTACGGAGCCTGGAATGCCAGGCTGGAGGACTTCAAGAAGCAGCATGAGATGACAGCATCGGGTGTCAGGTGTGCCAAGATTCAAGGAAGGGGAAGTGGGTGTTGCAGGAAAGGCTGGGACCCGCCTGGCCTGAGTGGAGAACCTGGGGAGGCCAGCTTCGGCTTCCCAGGATGTGTGGGCCTTGGAGAAATGCCCACGGGAAGCAGCTTTGACTCCCACCACAGACCTGGGAGCCAGGACAGCCATCCCCTTCCTATACCAAGGGACCAACATCCAGACCAACAGAATATGGGAGTCTATCACCAGCAGACAGAAGGAACTTCTAGAAAATGAACTTCAGAAAGAATGAAAATGACCCCAGAAGAGCAGTTGGAGAGGCCAGAAGGAATAATAACAAAATTAATTGGTGATGCTGATGGCAATGATGTCTAACTTGGGGCTTGTTCTTAAAAGCCAGGAGAATATACTAGAGAACCAAACCACACGAACTTAGAAGGAGGCAATTATAGTTAAAGGGTTCTAAAGGCTTTGTGTAGTTTGAAAGGGAGAGAGAGCTGTAAACTAAGTTTAGACCTTGTTAATATGTATGTATGTCTTCTCCAAAAGAAGAGACATGGAGTGCATAATTTCCAACCCAGCAAAAATAGAAAGATATTAAAAACTCAATCATTCAAAAAGAGAGCAAGGAAGAGAAACAATAGAAAGCAAGACAAATAGAAAGTATCGGTTGCATACAATAGAAATGGACAGTTTTTGTTTAAGTAGAAAAGGAATTGTCTAGGCCATTTTAGGTCACTCATGGAATCTCTGGGTCAGAGAACCAGTCTCAGAGTTTACACAGCCAGGAGAAGCACCAAATGGTCACAGGAGGGAGGTGGCTCCCTGGGGCCGGCCTGGAGCATCAGTGTGAACACTCTTCAGCTATTTCCTCAGAAGTTCAATAAATGTGAACACTTACTTTCAGCATGCTTGCCATCAGTTTACTTAAGAGTTTTTATTTGAAGTGAATGGTGTATTTTTATCAAATATAATGGAAACTGGACATGGTGGTATGCGCCTGTGGTCCCAGCTACTCAGGAGGCTGAGGCGGGAGGATCCCTTGAATCCAGGGGTTCAGGTTCAGCCTGGGCAACATAGCAAGACAGACCCCATCAAAAATATATATATATGTATGTGTATGTGTATATATATATATATAATGTGTGTGTATAATGTATATAATTTTGTTGTTTTCTTATTTGTGTATGTAATGAATTATGTCAATAGATTCTCCATAGAGAATCATCCTTACATTTCTAGAATAAACTTCATGATCCATTATTCTTTTGATACACTACTGGATTCTATTTGGTATTTTATTTAGAGAGTTTGTATATGTATATATATATATTTTTTTTTAAGAGATGGGGTCTTACTATGTTGCCCAGGCTGGTCTCAAACTGATGGGCTCAAAGAATCCTCCCACCTCAGTTTCCCAAGTATGTGGGACTACAGGCAAAGGCCACCACGCCCAGCTTGCACGTCTGTATTTATAAGCAAAATTAGTTTTTCTAGTATCTTTATCCTATTTGGCTACTGATATTTTATGAGCATCATAAAATATGTTAGAGGGCTTACTTTTTCTCTGGTCTGGAAAAGTTTAAACAGCATTCGAATGACCTATTATTTAAAGGTAAAATAGAACCATCTGGGCCCTGTGCCTTTTTTGATGTGTCAAAGAATAACCACAACAAAGATCGACATTGTTTTTAGATTTAGAAAACTAATAGTAGCTCTTTATTAGAAGCTATTGTAGTGGGAAGACAGCAAATTACAGGCCTGGGAAATGGGAGGCCTTAGAGAAGAGAGAAAGGTGAAAGCAAAACTAGTGAGCGTTTTACTAGGTTTTTATGGCATGAGTCAGAATAGGAAGTTTATGAACTTTCATTCACTCTCATGCTAGCCATTGTTGTTACTGGTATAATCATCTAAAACAATGCTTGACATATCTTAATATGAACCCAATATTTATTTCATAAGAGAAAAGACAAACATCTTGGAACATAACCAGCCTATAAAACAATATAATCAGTAATAGCAATTTATCTTAGCCTAACAAATTTAGCTAGCAAGGCAACTTATTATAATCATAAAAAAGGAGCTGGTATTTTTGATTCTGGTGCGCCTTATTAATGAGGAAACTTATAAACCTTTTGCTTTCACCATCTTTAGTCACCTTTTCTACCTCTTATTTGGTAGTTGGCCTGTTCATGAAATCTAATTTTTCCAGGGTCAGTCTTTTTTTTTTTTTTTTTAGTTGTCCAGCTAATTTCTTTTCTATTTTTAGTAGAGATGGGGTCTCATTCTTGCTCAGGCTGGTCTTGAACTCCCGACCTTGAGCAATCCTCCCACCTTGGCCTCCTGGAGTGCTAGGATTACAGGCATGAGCCACCAAGCCTGGCCTCCAGCGTCAATCTTGAATTTTACATTACTCTAGGAAATTATCCACTGCCTCCAAATTTTCCAGTGGGTTCTCATACTTTTTCTCAAAACATCTCTTGTGATCACATTGATTCCTTCTGGATATATGATAATATATTATTCTTTCCTAAGCTTTTTCTTTTTTTTTTTTTTTATTTTTGATGAAAGGAGGGATGCATCTAAGCTTTTTCTTAAAGACTATATGCACAAAAGAAAGTGCACAAATAATAAGCCTCACTCTATTTTCACAAAGTGAGCAAACATGTGTCTAGTACCCAGATCAAAAGATAAAACATCAGCCCTCCAGAAGCCCCTTCTTGCAGGCTTTTACTGTCTACCCCCCAACCACTATCTGACTTGTAATGGAATAAATTAATTCTGCCTGTTTTTGTATTAATGTTAAATGGAAGCAGACCATGTGTACAATTTTATGTCTGACTTCTTTACCCCCGTATCGTGTCTGTGAGGTTCATCCATGTTATTTACTCTGTTGTGTAAACATCTACCATGTATTTATTCATTCTTCTGTTGGTGGATATTTAGGTGGTTTCCAGTTTGGGATTGTTAATGAACATTCTTATTCATGTCTTTAGCTGAGCTTTTCTGTTGCTAAGCCAACATGTTTTTGCTCTCTCTCTTTTTTTTTTAATTTTTTTTTTTTTTTTTTGAGACAGAGTCTCACTCTGTTGCCCAGGCTAAAGTGCCATGGGGTCAGCCTAGCTCACAGCAACCTCAAACTCCTGGGCTCAAGCAATCCTTCTGCCTCAGCCTCCCAAGCAGCTGGGACAACAGGCATGCGCCACCATGCCTGGCTAATTTTTTCTATATATTTTTAGTTGGCCAATTAGTTTCTTTCTATTTTTAGTAGAGATGGGGTCTCACTCTTGGTCAGGCTGGTTTCGAACTCCTGACCTTGAGCAATCCTCCCACCTCAGCCTGCCAGAGAGTTAGGATTACAGGTGTGAGCCACCACGCCCAGCCTGCTCTCTCTTTTTAAACAAAGTTTTATATTGGAAATCTCCAAACATACTCAGAAGTAAATGAGATGGGATACATGTTACCCAGCTTCAGTAGTTATCAACTTGTTGCTAATCCTGTCTTATATATTCCTACTCCCCCATGTTATTTTTACTATATGTTTGTTTATTTTTTTATTTTATTTTTTGTTTGTTTGTTTATTTATTAATGCTGGAGTAACTGAAAGCAAATCCTAGATAGCATCACATTCTTCTATTTGTATATAATATCTCTCAAAAGATAGGGATTTTTTTTCCTTAATGTAACCACTATGCCAGTATCATACCCAACAAAATTAATAATTCCTCGATGTCAAGTAGTACCCTGAGCCAGACGTGGTGGCACGCATCTGTAGTCCCAGCTACTAGGGAGGCTGAGGCAGGAGGATCTCTTGAGCCCAGGAATCCAAAGCTGCGGTGAGCTAACATGGCACCACTGCATTCCAGCCTGGGCAACAGAGAAAGAGCTCATCTCTAAAAATAATAATAATTAATACCCAGTCGGTTCACATTTCCATGAATATCTCCAAAATGTCTTTTTACAGTTTGTTTGAATCAGTATCCAAACAAGGCGTACGTGGCACATTCCTTTGGGCACCTCTTGCACCTTTTTAACCTATAACATTCCTCTCTTTGCCTTTCCCATGCCTTCATTGGTTGACGAAACCGGTTCACTTGCCCGTAGAATTTCCCACAGGCGTGACTTGGCTGACTGAATCTAAGGGTGATGTTTAACACGCTCCTCTGCCCTCTATTCTTCTTGTAGACTGGCAAGTAGATGCATGGGCTGTAGTTTGGGAAAGAATTCATCACAGGTGGCGCTACTGCATCAAGTCACAAGGCTTGTTCTGCCCTTAACGACGAAACATGGTTAATGGGCTCTGGTGTTGTCAGCATGATGTATTATTAGAAAGCTCCCTGTCGACCTCTCATAGGTTCTAGCAGTCGTTGATCATCATTGCCTACATCCTTTATTAATTAGGCATTGCAAAATGGTGATTTTCTAATTATGTCATTAGTTCATGTGTTCTTAGCTGGAAGTTTTCTATAAGGAAAAGCTTTGCCACTGTCAGCCATTTGGTTCCTTTGAAATACAATCAGTACAGGAAAGGCAGGAAAATTGATTCTTCTTTTCCTTCCTTCTTCCTTCTCCTCCTCTTCCTTCTCCTTTTTTTAGAGACAGAGTACCACCATTATTACTAACAATAAGACTATTAAATGCACTTAAGATTTCATCATAATTCTCTTTATTCTTAGTAGATATCCCACTAGCGGTGTAAGGTCAAAATATTGCATTTTTAACTCATTTGAAAGAATTCTTTCCTGTGTGTTGTTATGCCACCAACTTGTGTTATAAAATTAGGTTCATTTGTTTATCTAGATTTTTAGGAATTACTTTTTGATTGATTTACATTTTTAAAAATGTAAAATATTTACCTGGTTCCAAAGTCAAAATTATAAAACAAGGCACAGAGAAGTCCAGAATCCTTCCCTGTTCCCTCTACTCTGTTCCCTCCCTCTCTCTAAACAACCACATTTGGTCTGGACGTGGTGGCTCACGCCTATAATTCCAGCAGTCTGGGACTCTGTCTCAAAAAAAATAAACAAATAACCACCTTCCTTAATTTTAGTTTGTTCCCTTCCATTGAAAACACGAGCCTATTGGTATGCATGAATATTCCCACTTTCCTCACCAAAAGTTCCGAGGTCAGTCAAACTTGAGCAGAGTCTTGATTCTTCAAGCTTTTTTGCTCTATGAAAAACATGTACACCTTTGTACAGAAAACAACTGGACTATTTAAAAGTAATTTTTTTTTTGAGACAAAGTCTCACTCGTCGCCCAGGCTGCCATGCAGTGGCACGATCACAGTTCACAATAGCCTCGAACTCCTGGGCTCAAGCTATCCTCTACCTCAGCCTCCCAAGTAGCTGGCACTACAAGCACACTCCACTATGCCTGGCTAACCTTTCTTTTTTGTAGAAATGGGGTCTCACTATGTTGCCCAGGCTGATCTCGAATGCCTGGCCTCAAAAGATCCTCCCACCTCAACCTCTCAAAGTGCTGGGATTACAGGCGCGAGTTACCACGCCCAGCCTAAAAATCACTTTTAAAAGGCTAACTTATGAGACTCAGAGAGGCTTGAGATGGAGCCCAGATCTCGGTGCCTGGGTTGGGGTTGGGTAGTGCAGCCTGGAGGGGATGTCGGGGCCCAGTGGCTGGCAGGGGAGGCAGACACAGCAGTAGCTGGGTGGGGAGTGAGGAGGGTGGTTCGGAGCAACCTGCTCTGGCATCCCGGGGGGGTCCCCCACCCGAGCCCAGTGCAGCGAGAAAGGCACCCGCACAGGGGAGCAGGGTGGCATCAACAGCCCAGCCAGGAGTGAGGAGGGCAGACGGTGATGGCAGTGACCCCAGAAGTAAAGACCTGGAGGACCAGGGAGCCAGGCTTCACTGAAAGAAAGGGGAGAGAAGCAGCTCGAACGCTGCTGGTGTAGCTCGTGGTTTTCAATAGACACAGAAGAAGAAAGAAATAAGCTTTAAATATGACATATTTATTTCCTAGCTCTGCCCACTGAGATGGCCTGAGAACAGTGACCCTTAGCAGCACTGAGCACACGAGTGTCCAGGTCTTGGTTTTTATTAATTTCATCCTTCACTAAAAGGAGCCAGGCCTATCTGGGAAAGTACAAGACATGTCATTCTTTGAGCACTTTCTCAAAGACATATCAAAAGGACATAGAAGCCAGCTTCAAAGGGCTCCCAGTGGCAAAATATGCGCTAGTTTGTGCACCAAAATAAATAATAATTGCAGTGGATTATAACCTACTGAATAAAATAGGAATCCATGAGTCCATACTGACATAAATAAATAAATGGAAAATTTGACAAGAAATGGGATGTTTGCATACTCTCAAAATACCTCCTCCTCAAACACTCCCTAATTACAAAGCAGGAGAGATACGACTTCCCAGCAGACAAGCCGCAGACACCCCTTAATCAGGCGAGAGGCAAATGAAGAACATGGACGAGCACAGTGTCACTTTTGCAGTATGTCCCTGCCAGAGGTGCACGGCCTGAGTCTAACCACGCAGAACCGCAGGCAAACCCAAACTGAGGGGCACTCCCCAACATGACTGGCCGGTAGCCCTCAAACGCGCCAAGGTCACAAGGAAATGTAAGTAACTGTCCAGACTGAAGGAGACGAGGGGGACCTGACAAGTCAAGAAGGCATCGAGTGTAGTTAGTTGCCTGGACTGAATCCTTTATTGCAAAGGACATTAGGCTGGGGACCTGGTAGTGGTGGCAGCAGATGGAGAGCCTTTCTCCTGTAATGTTTTAGTGAGCAGGGTGGGAGTGGGGCTGGGCCAGGTGGGGCTGACCCCCTCTGTACCACCGAGTGGAGCTAGCAGACACGGCCGGCCTCAGGCATTTGCGGGTGAGAACGTGAGACTCAGAGAGCTGGTAACCAGGAGTGGAAGGCAGACACAAACAGCCTCCCTGAGCTGCGCCCAGCACCCTGGAAGGCCCTGGCTAAGGACTTACTGACCCTCAGGCCCCCCTTTGAGGCGTCACTGCTCCCAGGTGCCTGAAGGTCAGGGGAAGGAGGTATTGCTGGTGTCGCCCAACTACGGAGCAGCACACTGACACAGACCCTTCTTGGGTTCTCCCTGCCCCAGGCCCTCAGGCCTCCAAGGGACTTGGTGGTCCCCAGCCTTTCCTAGCCCTGGGCACGTGGGCAGGGCACAGCCTAGGGAACGGGATAGAGTACGTCAGGGGAGAGCAAAGCAAGTCCGCAGGCTGGGGACCCAGAGCCACAGGACACACAGAGGAAGCTAGCAGGCAGCACCAACCAGGCAGCTTCCTGGAGGCCCATCAGGGAGCCTTTGGGAGGGGGTGCCTTCTACACCCAGGCTCCAGTCTGCCCTGTTACTAGGGCCCCTCCTGGGGCCAAGCCTGGTGTCCTACCCTGGGTCCACCTTGGCTCTAGACCAGGCCTTGGTTGTTTCTGCCTGTGACAGTGGTGGTGACAATCTCCTAATAGGGCCATTTCCTAAACAATAAGGTGTGAGCTTCAACACTTGGCCAGGGTCTGCGCCCCAAGCCAGGGACACCAGACTGCCTGGCCACCATTGGAAGCACCTCATAGGCATTTGGGAGGAATGGCCCAAATCCTTCACCCAGCCTGGACACACCAAGCACACCCCAAGGACCCCTTCCTAACTGGGGAAGCAGCCGAAGTGAAACTACTAATAACAGAATCAGATGTCAAAATAAGGGGAGATAAAAGAGCTCAAGAAATTGGCTTGACTTGGCTTTGTGGCACTATTTTTTTTTGCCATGTGGAAACTACACCACCAAATACTGATGGTTTATTTTAAGGCAACCGGGTGTTTTTTTGTTTGAAACAGTCTCACTCTGTTGCCTGGGCTAGAGTCCCATGGCGTCAGGCTAGCTCACAGCAACTTCATTCAAACTCTTGGGCTCAAGCAATCCTCCTGCCTCAGCCTCCCAAGTATCTGGGACTACAGGCATGAGCCACCATGTCTAATGTTTTCTATATATTTTTAGTTGTCCAACTAATTTCTTTGGTTTTTTTTTTTTTCAGTAGAGACGGGGTCTCACTCTTGCTTAAGCTGGTCTCGAACTCCTGAGCTCTAATGATCTGCCTGCCTCGGCCTTCCAGAGTGCTAGGATTACAGGCATGAGCTACCATGCCCAGCCAAGGCAACCAGGTTTTGCCCTTTGCTTACATTTTTCTTACCCCAAGATTATATTTTTATATGTATATACACAGTTTTTCGGCCTCCCAAGTTTGAAGAATAGGATCGTGATTATTTTTTAAAGCTCACCAGTTTCTTAAATTTATTTTTTGGTTTCATGTTTTGATCTTAATAATTTGTGACCCTTCTGCAATGTATCTGGATGTAGGTGTACGTGGGGAAAGGAGCCGATTTCCGAGACTCTGAGGAGGCCACTGTCATCTTCGCATCGATTCAGGACTCTTGCATGTCCCCAGCAGCTGGGTCAAGCTTCCTTCATAGAGCCCAGTCCGAGGAACCCCATCTTTCCTGGTGGTACCGTGTGGGCACATCTCCCCAGAGGCCCGGGCACAGCCCTCCCCACCAGGTCTCTGAGGAACTCCAGCCCAGCCCGGGGCAACACACACGGAGCAGTGCTCACACCTCGGACACAGGCATAGGCAGCACGAGAGAGTGAGGACAGGAGATGGCACCTCTGCCCTCCACAGCCCAGTCCCTGTCCCACCAGACCAGCCAGTTCTGACTCTCTGACCAGAAGAGATTACAAGGCAGTGACTCTTGTGGCCCTGGAAGATGAAACAAACCAGAGTGACTGAGTCTCTAAAAATACCTTCCAGTTCTTACCAGAAAGCTGGCCCCGCAGAGAAGGCGTGACCAACAGCCAGGACCAGGCTACTGCGCTGGGGTAGGGACTGGGGGGGAAGGAAACCAACTGGCTTCTCTGGGGCCGACTGGGGCCCAGGGTCGAGGTGGACTGTCTCGAGGGTCCGGGCTAGTTCTCTCCCATCATCCTGTTGAGTTACTCGTGTCATCCACCAGCCGGTCTCGCCCAGCAGAGGCCACTCACACCACACGTGCTCAGGCATCTGGCCCATCTTGCTCATGTCTCATTTCCACATGAATAAGTGAGTGGATGGATGAATGAATGAAGGAGCACATCCGATCCGCACAAAACATCCTATGAAGCAGAGGTGTCTTGACTATACAAATGGTGGAAGTGAGGCTCAGAAAGGTTCGGTGACTTGCCCGAGGTCACACAGCTGACCGGCAGTGCGGAGCCCAGCCTGCCTGAGGGCACCGCCTGCCCTTCCTCCCAGGTCCAACCCTGGAATCGGCACCACGACCAGGGAGGAAAAAATAAGGAGGGAACTTTATTTAATATTAAGGTTGGGGAGAGGACTGGAAGAGACGTCTGCCTCACTTGGTGATAGTGTTCCTGTAGAGAGAAGAGGGACGGGAATCTGTAGAGAAGCAGGGACAGGCCTCGCCACCCCACCCAGGCCCAGAGGCCCCCCGCCAGCTCCTGCCCACCCTCACGCCGACTCACGCGTTCATGCTCTTGCCACTGCCGCTGAGCACGATATACGGAGTCTTCTGGGCCTTTTGCTTCTCCTGGAGCAAAGCCACGGTGCCCAGGGGCGTGTCACTGGAGCTCATCTTCTTCAGGAGCTGTGGGGTCAGGGACCAGTCAGCACGGGCGGGGGCAGGCTCTAGTGTGCCAGTCAGCCCCAGCACCTGCAGGGGCAAAGCCCTGCCATGTCCCCAAGGGCACCCACCGCCTCCTCATCCAGCTTCTTCATCCGCCGCTCCGTCTTCATCTTGCCTGAGCCCTTCCCGTGGAAGCGGTGGGACAGCTGCCGGAAAGCCTGGGGACACAGAGCACGAGCCAGGAGCTGCAGGGACCCTGGGTGGGACCAGGGCCACCTGTGTCCACAAGGAGCTTCACAACACGGTGGGAAGTGTGGATTCACCCAACCCAGTGCCAGGGGCTGGGGCTGGAGGGAGGCAAACCAGGAAGTGTGTGGGGGAGAACGCTCGTGGGACACGGGACAAGAGGGTGGCAGCCTTTGAGGCTGCCAGCCGGCACTAGAGGACAGTTGGGGAAGGGCCTGGATGCTGCCCACCAGAATGATGAGAACCAGCAAGGGGGTTCAGGTTGTGGCAGGCGGCAGAGGTACCAAGGCACCTGCCTAACTCCCCTGCCAGGTCTGTGACGGGACTGCTGTGCCCACCAGAGACAGAAACCGAGGCAGCGGTTCCAATACTTTGCCAGGCCCTGCAGCCAGTGGGAAGCCCAGGGCTTCAGCCTCTTCTTGACCGGTGGCACTTGGCCAGGCACCGTCTGCAAAGGGCCCTGCTCACCTCCTTGGGTGTGAGTTTGCGGCCTGTCTCATCCACGTACTCGATCTTAACGTCGGGCTTATAGCCATCCTTCTCCTTGAAGTCCTGGGTGAAGCCGCGGTACTCCTCCCGCCGGCTGTACTTGTCATCGATGGCCCTGGCATGAGACAGAGGGCCTCGGTGTGAGCCGCTGCCTGCCTGCTGTGACCCGGCAGCCCCACTGGCACAGGCCCTGTGGCCCCAACATGCCCACCACACTCACATCTTGTCCTCGATGCAGTACACAGCCGAGGGCAGGGACTTGTTGGGGGCCTTCACCCGGGCCACCTTCTGCACAGTGGTCTCCAGCAGCCCTGGGGACAGATGTGAGACTCCAGGCTACCCAACCGCTCAGAGGCACAGCTCCAGGGCAGCCTGTGGAGGCGAAGCAGGCCTGTGGCCCCAGCAGCACAGCGGGTACCAGGGGCCAGCATGCCCTGGGAGGGAACGCGACAGGCCCGCTCCACAGGGAAAGCAGAGACACGAAGAAACCGGCCCTGGCGAGGGCGCTGGCTGAGTACGCAACAGAGCTGGCATCTTAACCCTTTTGTACCGCACAGAAATCTCTAAGATATACGCCAGGGACCGCACGTCTTTGGGCAAACTGCACGTTATTTAAATCATCTTGACTACAGTGAAAAACGAGAAAACTCGCGAGCAGTCCTTAACAGATGACGCTTGAAACAGGAGAAAACGCGTGAGCGGTCCTTAAGGTGTTAACACCAGGGCCCCTCTGTGCTGAAGCCAGAACAGTTTCCACTCCCCCGACTCCTTCCTGGCAGAGCGGACGGACAGACGCTGCTGTGACCCCATTCCCAGGGTGGAGGGGTGGAGTGGCTCGGGGCATCAGGACTGAGACACAGAGGCGGCCGATGCGAGCTGAGGAGGCCCTGCCCGTACCTGCCTCGCCCGCAGGCGCCCACAGCGCGCAGGCCCTGCCGAGGCTCGTGCTGCTCTGAGCTCACCTTTGTTCTGACACAGGAGCAGGGCGGCCGCCAGCCCCCTGTTCACGATGGGCTCCTCGTCCAGGATGGTGGTGGAGGAGGCGGAGAACTGGGGACAGCACAGGTGGGGGATTAGTGGGCACCAGGCCCTGTGCGACTATCCTCGTTTAATCCCAGATAACCCGAGGAGGTCTACAAAGCCCATTCCACAGATGAGGAGGCTGAGGCTCTGGGACACTGAAAGACTTGCCAGGCGCTCTATCCCCAACCCCAGGCCCCACTCCACCAGCGGCGCAGCCTCCTCACATCCTGCTGCTGCTTCTCTTCATCCAGGTTGACTGTGCTCCAGCCGATGTTCTCCTCGCCATCCGATTCGGAGCCCCCGTTGGCTGAGCGCTCCTCGTCCCGTTCAAAGTCCTGGGGGACAAAAGACCAGGGTTAGCCAGGGCAGCCCCAGCCCCACCAGCCCACCCCACCTGAGCACCGAGGCTCGAGGACAGACACCCAGGACCCACCATGAGCTCCTCCTGCTCCCCGCGGTTGCCTGCCAGCCCATAGGTGGGGATCTCCCCCAAGGTGCGGCAGAACTCAGACGTGGCGTTGAACACGATGGCCCCCTTCCGCTCAGGGTCCTCATCCTCCTCCCAGCCATGCTGGTGAGACTCCAGCTTCTTCACAATCTCCACCACCTGGGGGAGGGAGCAGCTGTGGGCAAACCCGGAAGTTTCTGGGGTGATGCCATTGAGACCCAGGAACCCAAGGGTCCTCCTGGTGGCAGTAAGATAAGCCACTCCCACAGCCACACTGGACCTCCGACTGTTCCCCAGTTCCTCTCTGACGCCCCCAGGCCATTCTCCACTCTGTATCTATCTCACTAGGTCATTCCTCTACTCCAAACCCTTCCATGGCTCCCTACTGCCCTTTGAATTAACATCCAAAATCCTACACGGCCCTCCCTGACCAGGCCTGTGCTGACCCCTCTCCAAAGCACCTCGAAGCACTACCTACCTCAGCCCCACGCACCTTCCCCCAGGGTCCCTCCTGCCACCCGCTCCTCCCCTGGCAAGCTCCTGTTTCAGGACTCAGTATAAACAGCATTTCTTCCAGAACTCCTTCCCTGAGGCCACAGGGCAGCCAGACGGCCCACTCTCTTCACTTCCCATAGGCCGGCTTCTCGCTTTCCACTTCACCCAGAAAGCAGGCGCCACGAGAAGAGAACTTCCCTGTGCTGCCAACATGGAAACCAGCAACCCACGTACGAGGCGGCCGCACCCTCTGCCTTCCCTCCTGTCGCGGCAGATGCCTGGCCACACACACAAGGATTATCTAGTAGCTTCCATCTTTTAAAACCATTCTCCCTCATCCCTGCAGCCCCCACTACAACAAACTCCTCAGAGAAGTTTCTAGTCATAAAGTCCACTTCTGGACCCCCTTCCTTCCATTTTATCATATTATGTGTATTTTTCAACTAACATCAGAAACATAAAGGGGCATACCTAACACACGCATATGATTTCCTAAATAACAACCGAACCAGCATGCCCGTCCCCGTGGCCGGCTGAGAAACAACACTGCTCACACCCTCCCAAGGCCGAGTGCTGCCCCCATCGGTGGTCACGATTCACCAGCTTATCTTTACACATCACCACATAAGGACCAAACCCTGACCAGAGTCATTGGGTTGTGCATTTTTAAAGTGTTAATGCAATCTGTTTTTCTTTCTTTCTTTCTTTTTTCTTTAATTTTTTATTTTTTTTAAACTCTTGTCTTCACTACCCATGTTAATGTAATCTGAATAACACTATATGATTCCTCTAGGATTTGCTTCTTTAAAAATATGTATTTTTGAGGTTAATCTTGCCATGAGTGATATACACGGTATGAATGTAACTGGATCTAGTTACCTGGCCCACTGAGGATGGACTTTTTCTGTTATCACAAACAACGCAGCTACGAGCCATCTGACGCCTGTCTCTGGGTGTACCTGGGGGACTGCCTGGGAGTGGGACGTGGGCAGGCCCCAAGCACATTCTTCCAGATCATGCACTGTTTCCCAATCTGCCAATCTGATTAGACCCGCTTGTGTGGCCACTCACACGTGAGGGTGACAGCATGCCTAAGAATTCTGGTCCTCCACATCCTCCCTCACCCTCACTGTCAGACTTTGACATTTCCCGCAATGCGTGGGTGTGACATGGCACAGCATTGTTTCAGCTCACGTCCTGGTGACGGTGACAACTGACGCAGCTGGGCCCTGCTGGGTGTCCCCTGCATCTAGCCTTCCTCTTCCGTTGAACTGCCTGAGTTCTGCCTGTTTTTTTGTTTTGTTGATTTTTTTTGTCTCTATATACTCTTAACACCAACCCATGCCTGGCTGTGTATACGCGCAAATATCTTCTTGTGGCCTGTTTTTTCACATTCTTCTTTGTAACTTTTATAAAAAAAAAACACTTAAATTCTTGATTTCTATATAGTTTAACATTAGTTTTTTTCCTTCAATGTATATGCTTTACATTTGTATCTTTAAAAATCTTCTCTAGGCCCGGCGCAGTGGCTCACGCCTGTAATCCTACCACTCTGAGAGACTGAGGCGGCTCACTCAATGTCAGGAGTTCAAAACCAGCCTAAGCAAAACCAAGACTCCATCTCTACTAAAAATAGAAAGAAAGTGATTGGCCAACTAAAAATATATAGAAAAAATCAGCCAGGCATGGTGGTGTATGCCTGTAGTCCCAGCTACTCGGGAGGCTGAGGCAGAAGGATCGCCTGAGCCCAGGAGTTTGAGGTTGCTGTGAGCCAAACTGACACCACGGCACTCAAAAAAAAAAAGAAAGAAAAAAAAATCTTTTCTACCAGAAAGTCATAAACAAAACTTCCTTAATTTTCTTTTGAAATGTTAAGTTTTTACTTTGAAGTTCTCTCTCTAAGGTGTGAGGTACAAACCCAATGTCTTTTTTCTGGAGGCAGGGTCTCACTCACTCTGTCACCCTGGCTAGAGTGCAGCGGCTCACTACAGCTTCCAACTTCTGGGCTCAAGCGATCCTACTGCCTCAGCCTCCCCGGTAGCTGAGACTACAGGCATGCGCCACCATGCCCCACTAATGTTTCTATTTTTTGTAGAGACAGGGTCTCACTCTTGCTCAGGTTGGTCTCAAACTCCTGAGCTCAAGCAATCCACCCCCCTCGGTCTCCCAGAGTGCTAGGATTACAGGCCTGAGCCACTGCCCCATTCATCCTCTTGATATCCAAATTCTCTGTAGCACTGGTCACAACTGATCATTATCTTCCTCTTAAGATCCTTTCCCTGCTCGGCTTCTAGGATGACACATTCTCCTCTTTTACCTTCCTCACTTGCACTTTCTCCAGCTCTTCTCCTGGGACCCTAAGTTATCTTCTTTTTTTATTTTTTAGTAGGACCCCCTTCTTATTTTTAATGTATATACATGTGCATATATTTTCTTTCTTTTTAAACACTTCACTGAGGCCTATGTCTCTTCTCCTCTTTATCTAGCCTCACTTTCTTGGTGACTCCAGCCAATCCCATGGCTTTAAATCCTATCTATATACTCACTTCCACGTTATATCACTGGTCCCAGCCTCTCTTCTGAAGTTCAGATTCATGCATCTAACTGTCTATTCAATATCACCTCTCTCTAATAAAGAGGCCAAACTTAACTCAACCAAAATCAAACACTTGATTTTTTCCCCAAACTTGTTCCTCCCCTAGTCTTTCCCATCTCAGTAAGTGGCCCTACCAGTTAGCCAGCTGCTCCAGTCAGAATTCCTGGGAGTCATCCCCAACTTCTCTAATTCACTCACAATCCATCAACAAATACTGTCAATTCTACCCTCAAAAATTATATTCCAAATACAGCCCCTTCTTACCATCTCCAAGGCTGTCACCCTAGACCATCTCGAGTGGATGACTGCACCAACCTCCCAGCTGATCACCCTCCTTCCACCTGTGAGCCATTTAGTCCCTTTTCACACAGCAGCCAGAATGATTTTTTAAAAAACAAACTCAGGTTGCAGCGCCCTAATGGCTAACTCTACCACGCAGTTCCACCAGCCTAGGCCGCTGTTTATCTCCGCCGCACCGTGCCGCACCGTTCCCTGTCGCTCGCCTCGTCCTCCTCCACCTGGCAGCACAGCCCCAGTGATGCTCCTTGAGCAGGTCGATCCCCTCTGCCCTCGGGGCCCTGGGCAGTCCCTGTCCTCTCAGCTCCCAATGGCTTAGATCTCAGGTCAACTGTCATCTCTTAGGGGCCCCTTCCCTGACCATCCTATTTCAAATAAGAAAGCTCACCCCTCACTCCTTGCTAGGGCCTTGCCTTTTGGTATCTAGCTTCATGGTGTCATCACTACCTGACATTGGCCACATTATTTTCTTACTTTCTTCCATCTCCTCACACTGGAGCAGAAGTTCTTTCAGGACAGAGACTTTAGTGCTTTGGGGCACTGAAATATTTACTGCTTAAGGAATGACTGACTCTGCACTATGTGCCCTGTGAGGACAGAGACCTGCTCTGCCTTGCTCCCTGTGACATCCCCAGCAGCAGCACAGTGGCATGTGGCAGGTGCTTGGTCAGCATAGGAGTGTGGGAAGGAAGGAGAAAAGGCAGGTTTTCGAGATGTCCCTTCTCTTCATCCGGACACATCTATTCTAAGCAAACGACTCCACAGAGGCACAAGGCTCTGTGCCCAGGGACGCCCAGGAACAGTGCTGGCGGCGAAGAAAATGAAGAGCTGCGAAGTCTCAAAGGCCAGCACGCAGCTGCTTCCCTTCATGTTCCCTTCAGCAGCGTGCCCTGACACCCAGCTACTGCTGATGACACACCTCCCCTGCAGTCGTCTCAAATTGAGGGCTGTTTTCCTCTCACACCCAAAGTTCTAAAGGGACTAGACATGTGTCTAGTGGGGTCTATCCTCCTGCCTCCCCATCACCACCTCCAAACATTTCCACTCCTTTCTTCCTCCTGCAACAATCCCAGGCCCGCTGTGGCTCCTGCCGCCAGCCTGCGTCACCTGCCACTCCTTCCTCGCCCTGGCACCTCCCAACCTCCTCACTCTCTCCCTCCTACACAGAGGACTTCAGCACCCAGCTTACTGTCTTCCCTCTTGGCGACCTCTAGTTCAAAATGGCCCATCCACCAACTGCCTCAGAGCTTCCCTGCCCTCTTCACCTCCAGTGATCACCTCCTCAGCCCTTCCCTCCTAGGGTCACCCTGCTGCCTTTACCATCACCAGTGGCCACACACCTTCAAAATCTCAGTTCCATGGACCCTCACTATCTGCTCCTGCTCATTTACTCTACTAACCCCAGTCTAGCAATTCCACCGTATCAAGACTCCAGGCTCCGTCCTCACATCCATAGCTCCCTCCTGTCTTGTCCCTCATTAGCCAGCTTGGAGTTAGGGGGCATCAACAGAATTACTCCTCTGTAAAGGCCTTAACTGCCTTGCCCACCTCCCTAGAATGCCCAGTCCTTCTTAATCCCACCTACCTGCCTACTCGTGGACTACACACAGCTGAACACGGCCAGAGAGATCCACAGGTGGGCTCCGCAGGTCCCCTTAAATCCATGGCTCATGGGGGAGCCCCACCAATCTCCAGTGAGCCTACTCTTCCTCCATGAGTGTCTCCCCCCTCATATCTTCCCCTCTTCCCCCTCCTCACACCTCTCACCTCCTCACACCTCCCCCTCTCCCCTTCCTTCCAACCCCCCCCTCCTCCTCACACCTCCCCCTCTCCACACATCACACCTTCCAAGGGTGTCTCCCCCTCCTCCCACCTCCCACTTCCCACTCACTCACCATGCTGCCTCTGCACTAGAAAACACCAGGACACTCAGACATGGACTTCCTTAACTTCCCCCAACCAAAGTTACCTGCATCTACTGTCCCCCTCCCCCACCTTCCCTGCTGCAATAAATGAGAACACAGCCTGGCTTCTCTCAAAGCCACCCTCCACCTGTACTCTAGGCCCCATCCCTGCCTGCAAATATTTCTGTTTTTTCCATTTCTAGCTCTTCTAGGGAAAAATATCTCTTTCTTTCTCCCCTTCCGTCATTAATTCCTCTCTCTCTCCTATTTTGACATCAAACATTCTAGAATCTCCATCATCAAAAAAAAAACTCCTTTGAGGATATGAAACTTGACTGAATACTGACTAAATAAAGAAACTAAAAAGAAGGCTGGGCATGGTGGCTCACGCCTGTAATCCTAGCACTCTGGGAGGCTGAGGCAGGAGGAGCACCTGAGGTAAGGAGTTTGAGACCAGCCCTGAGCAACATCGAGACCCCGTCTCTACAAAAAATAGAAAAAATTAGCCAGGCGTGGTGGCACGCCCCTGTAGTCCCAGCTACTCGGGAGGCTGAGGCAGGAAGATCGCTTGAGCCCAGGAGCTGGAGGTTGCAGTGAGCCATGATGACACCACTGCACTCCAGCAGGGGCAAAAGAGCAAGATTCTGTCTCGGACAAAAAAGAAAAGAAAACAAAAAGAAACTAAAAAGACATTTTTGTGGATAACTGGGAAATTTTGGTACATGGGTTATTTATGGAATTTTCAGGGCCATGTGGCAACGTAGGAAACTGTCTTTATTTTGAGATGTCTGCCGAAGTGCTTATCGGTGAAGCATCACGACATCGGCATGACTTCCAGTGGTTTAGGAAAAAAAAAGAAATGAAAAGAGAGAACCGTGACAAAAGTTTATAATTATTGAATCCAGAGGAGACATAAATAAAGGTGCACACTATAATATGCATTTAGCTTTTCTGCATGTTGGTATAGAGGATGCTTCATGTATGTTTTAAAAACTTGCTAATGTGCAGCCAAGCTGAGAAGCACTGGGCTACATGACCTTTACAATCCTCTATGATTCTTGGATATAATTTTTAAATGCTGATGCTACCAACCATCAAATTTGAAAAAGAAAAACCTCCCTCAACTCACACCCTCTTCAGCTTATTGCTCCATTTCTCTGTTCCTCTTTAGAGCCAAGCTGGGCAAACCATGGTCCACCACCTGTTCTTATAAGTAAAGTTTTATTAGAACCTGACCACACCCATTCATTTACATATGGTCTGTGGCTATTCTCCCTACCATGGCAGAGCACCTGAGCAACTTCAACAGAGACCATAAGCCTTTAGACTTCAAATGTTGACCATCTAGTCCCTAAACAGAAAGTGTGCCCCATCCTGCTCTAAGCAACTGTCCCAGCTGCTGTCCTCACTTCCTCACGCCCTATCTTCCCAGTCCTCTGGAATCCACTGGAACTGCCTCTGCCACGCCAACTCTGACTTCACCTCCTCACTCCCTCACCTCAAAACCCTTTCCTGACTCCTGAGGCCTCATTCCTGTGGTTTCCCTCCTACCCCTCAGGGGCTGCTGCTTCTCCAAGTCCCCTACAGGAGCCCCCGCCTCTACCCGACATGGTGGGCCCTGGGGCTCCCTCTGGCCTCTTCCCTCTCAAGCTTCTCTCTCTCCCTAGGTGGGAAGTGTAGGGTTAAAAATGTGGCCTCTGGAGTCAAGCCGTTAGAATCCCAGCTCTGCCAACTTGCCTAATGCCTATGCCTCAGTTTCCTCATCTATAAGATGAAAACAATAGAAACTTCCTCACAGGGTGTTGCTGTGAGGATTAAATGAATCAATACACATAAAGCACCTGAGCAGCGCCCAGCACATTAAGTGCCCTGGTGAGGTCAGTGATGACCATGGCCTCGAGCACCTTCCCCACCAACCCCTACCCCAGACACCGGCCCCACCAACATCTCCACCTCAGCCCACCCCACCACCCCCTCACTCTCTGCTCCAGCCCACCTGGAACCCTCTAAGGTCCTTTCTCCTGAAGACACTGCTGTCCCCACTGTGTCTACCCCCAAATCTCTACAAGTTTGGCTCCTTGTGTCATTCAAGTCTCAGCTCAAATGTCACCCTTTGAAAAGTCTTCCTTGAACATCCCATCTAAGATCCCAACCCTCCCACTACTCTCTCATGTCATCTTGGTTTTGTCTGCCCAACTCTCATCACTATCAGAAGTGACTGTTTGCTCCTGTCTTCACAAGGTCACTGCTGCCACCCAGCAACACCCTAGAAAAGTCAGCTCCATAAGCAAGGGCCCCTCGGCTGTTCTCTTCACCAGTGACCCCAGCCCGAGAATAATGCTGTCCTCACGGCAGCCATCAACAAACATTCATAGGAGGAAAGAGGAGACGCGAGGCTCCAATCAGTAAAACGAGCATGTTATGGTGAAAACACTGCAGAAATCTAGAAACCTGCTCATAACATGACATTACACAGAAAACAGACTTCAAATGGGAATATGGCTGTTGCCTACAACACAGGTGCTCACAAGGACAGGCTGCCACAGACTCACTGGTCCCCCCGGCCCGCCAGCACCCAGTCTCACCTTCTCACCGCTGTCTCGCAGCTGCTGCAGCTGCCGCAGCCGGCGCCCCTTCTCCAGCTGCTTCTGCAGCTCCAGCTCCGCCTCATCCTCCTCCAGCGCCTCCGGGGGCCCTGATGGCGAAGCGCCACCCTCCTCTAAGGGAAACACAGGGGATGCCTGCTCAGACCACCTCCCTGCACCCCAGGCTCCTGTCCCTGCCTCCTCTGGCCGGGCCCCTCACCCTCATCACTGATGTCCATGTTCTCCACTCGGGTGTCATCCGACGGTGGGGGCTGGGACGTGGGCTCCTTCTCTTCCTCATCCTGGGCCTGCTCCTCCACCTCGGGCACTTGGCGCCGCCCCCGGCCCCGCACTCTGGGAGAAGGAAGCTCTCCAGTGAGCATCGGCCCCTCAGCCAGCCCAGCCCAGCCCTCACACCCTGCCACCGTTTCCGAGCCCACCTGGAACCAAAGTCCCCATCTTGAGTCTGGTCCCCAAGAGGCAGCAAGTCATCTGCCCGCACTACCACCTCCTTCTCCTTCTTGCGGATTTTCTTCACCCGCCGTTTGGTCTTTTTAAAGGTCACCTGAAGGGAAGCGAGGTGAGACATGAGGCAGAGAAGGGGCCAGGTGGGCCAGCCACAAGCCCACAAGGGTGAACACTTCTTTAGCTTGACTCTGTGGCAGCCACTGTCTGAAGCACTTCCTGTATATGACCAACACCTGAGGTGGCTGTGCAAGTGTCATCCCGCTTGTGAGGTGAGGAAACTGAGGCATGGAGAGGTTAAGTACCTGGCCCAAGGTAACCCAGCTCTTAAGTGGGAGACCAAGGCTGGGAACCTCGGTGGTCCAGCCCCAGTCCTGCTCTTACCCACTTGGCCAAGACACCTACCATGCCAGCTGTCTACCCTGTGTTCCCACAGTCACTCCACATGCAAAATCTACACATGCCCATGATATTGCCATTTACTCCCGTTACTACTAATCCTTGCAGCAACCTCAGGAGGTGCCTCCTGTTACTGATATTTCACATGTGCCACCCCAGGCTCAGTTAAATGACTCACCCAAGGCACAAGCTGGCAACGTGATAGAGCCTGAAACTCAGGCCCATCTGACTCAACAGCCCCTGTTCCATCTACACCCCGCACCTCCCCTGGGCTGCCATTTACCGCCCACCCATGAGGCCAAGCACTTCGTGAACGTAGATACTCATCGCCTTCCATCCTCCACATTTGAGGGCAGTTCATAACCCAAGGGGAGGGAGGATCACCACCCCAAAGCAAGGGAGGGCTCACCATCTCCTCAGGTGTGAGGTACTCAGAGGCCAGCCGGGGTCCCACTGCGCTCAGGGACTGCGCTTGCAGCCGCAGCTTGGCCCGGATCTCTTCCAGCTCCCGCTCCCGGATGCCATCAGCCATGCCGCCCTGCTCCAAGCGGAAGGAGTGCAGCCGCTCCCCCTCGAGCTCCTCATCGTACTTGGACAAGATGGAGCGAGGTTTTTGCTGCAAGGCAAGAGATATGGGTTGGGACACAGCTGATGCTGAAAAGCCATAGAGCCACCATCTCTTCGTAGCCTCCACTCCCAATGCCCTGGGCTCCAGCCGCCCACCCGACCCGGGGCATGCCTGTGCCAAGTCGTCCACGCTCTCGTCCTCTGCATAGGGCAGGTAGTCGGGCTTCTTCTTCCGCAGCTCCACGTTTTTCTCTGCCCGCTCCTTATCCACCAAGTTCACGTTCACCAGCACATCCTCCTCCTCCTGTAGCACACCTGGGCAGAGGGCAGAGGCAGTGGCCATTCACACGTGCCCATGACTCAGCAGCGCCTGTGCCCCCAGCCAGAGCACCCAGCTCAGCTCACCTTTGTCCTTAAGGGTGAGGATCATGGTCTCCCCTTCTCGGAAGGAATCTATGGCATGTTCCACGGTGAGGCCCTGCAGGTCCCGGGCACTGTACAGGTCCTAAGAGGGAAGGTCCAGCTGAGTCACCAACTCCAATCTACCCAACCCTGGGATCCCAGCACCAAGGCCACCAGTGCCCCCTCCACCAACCTCCCAGGGCTGCAGCCTCACCTGCCGCCTCTGCCCAAACTCCTCTTCCACCAGAGTGCTGACTCCAAACTCTTGGTCCATCTCCTCCAGCAGCTTGGCCTGTGTGATAGGAAGGGAGTGACCTATGACCTCAGACCACTCAGCGTCACCAGAAAACACATGGGGCTATACCAAGTGCAGTGCAGAAACGGCAGGCCTTACAGGCAAGCTGCTGAGAGCCCAAAGCAAATGCCACTGACCACAGGCCTCCTACTCCCTAAGTCCCACATCATCTCCCACAGGTCAGTCTCCTGTCTCGCCACCCAGTCAGGCCACCAGAGGCGACTGGCAACCACCCCAAGCTACCCAGTCACTCACTCTCTTCTCTGCCAGGTCCTTCTCCTTCTGCAGCTGCCGGCTCCTCTCGATCCAGGCTGCAGTATCGTCCAACCAGGGGTCATCCTCTCCTAGTGTCTTTATCTTCCTGACCATGGAAGAAAATGACACTCTGGGAGCCCAGCTCCTACTCCCCCACCCCAACTCAAGAGGTAGCCAAAGATGGCAGCCCCCTCAGTGCTTCCCTTGCCCGCCCTGGCCGGGACCCCCTCACCCCAGCTTTTGGTTCAGCAGTCGCTTTTCCTTGGCAGCCGCTAACTTCTCCCGTAGCTCCTCCCGCTGTCGCAAGGCCATGGGGTTGATGACATCAGCTGTCACGGGCTCCTCCTTGGTGCCCGCCTCTGGAAGGGGGGCCCAGACGTGAGGCTATGCCCGCCCATGGCTGGTGGGAGAGGAGGGAGCCACTCACCCTGCCCCCTTCCAGCTCAGGGGGCCAGAAGGGGCCGGGAGGGGGGAGAATCTTTCACCTTCCTACTGCCACTGTGTCCCCACACTCTCATGTCACCCTGTACAGCAAGACAGGATTCTCTGTGTCCTCCATAGCCCCTCAAGGCATGCATTGAAGAAAATAACAGATCAACCCCTGCACAGCCCAGTGCAGCAACTGTGCACATCCTCAGCCCATCTAATACGACCTCCCAGCCAGGCTGAGTATGCGATGGCCAAGTGCCCCAACTCAGCAAGCAGAGTCTCAGATCCCCACTGTGACAGCAAGAAGGGACCTCGTGCCTTCTGGCAAATAAGCACGCATGAGACCAGTAAATGGTGCTCAATCTGTATTCTAACCCCACTTTCTTCAAAGACCCCTTCAGATGGCCTCTTGCCCTCACCCAAACCCCATCCTCGGCCTTACACTCACCCTTCTTGACAGCATTGACCTCCAAGGGTTTCAGCCCCAACTTTGCGCGGAGTTTACTGAGGACAAGAGATACAAGTGTTAAGGGCTGTCAAAGAAATGAGTGTCAAGTACATTCCTGGACAGAGAGGAGATAAAACAGAGTGGAAATGAGTGGTCCTAAGAGTTCCAAACATAGGGCCTGACCCAGGCAGCCTAAGGAATTCTGAAGGGCACTGGCCTCTGAGCAGAGAACATGGGTGCTATGCCTAACCTGTCCTAACCAGTGAAGGCCATCTTTCTCTTAGATCTTGGCTTCCTCTCCTATAACTCAAAGGCTGGCAGAGATGACTGATATGGCCATTCTAACTCCAATCAGTGGTGTGAGAAAGTTTCCCCAGGGACTGCCCGAAAAACCACCTGTCTTCAGAAGAAAAAAATAGAAACATAAGAGAGACAGTACTCACTTGGTCTCTTCGATGCTGAGTGAGGAGGCATCTCCTGAGCTACTTTTGGAGCTGGCAGCTGGAACAAGAAGAAGCACAGCTCAGGAGCTGAACACAAGGCCAAGGTCAAAGATGAGGGCCCCTCACCAGCACCTGGGCCTGCTGAGACACCAGAGAACAGTAGCCTTCTTCTACCCGAGCTCCCCAGCAGCTCTTCCTGCCTGAGTACAGTCTCAGAGCCCTGACTCTTTTTTTCATGCCTTCTTTTCCTGACCCAAGAGATCCAACTTCCAACTTCCTGCAGCCTTCTCCTTTCCCTCTCTACTTTTTTTTTTTTTTTTTTAAGAAGAGACAGAGTCTTGCTATGTTGCCCAGGCTGGTCTTGAACTCCTGGCCTCACGCAATCCTCCTATCTCAGCCTCCTCATTAGCTGGGACCATAAGGGCCCAGCTGCCTGCTCTACTTTTGTATGTTCTGTGTCTTCAACCTAAACTGTTCTCGCTGGTCTTAATCTGATTAACAAAATCCTATCCAAATGCAAAGATCAAACACCATGTCCCTCATGAAGCGCTATTCAACTACTGATCACAATTAACTGTTTTCCCCTGAACTCCACAGCATGGTCAGACACTTCTGTGTCTGTTCCTCCCCACAGGGCAGGTAATGAGGGAATGTGCTGGCAGCATGACTATGTCTTCTGTGCAATTCATGCAGTCAAGAAACACTTTTAGGTGTCTGCTCTGTGCTGGTTGTTGGGGACAGAGATAAATAAGCATTTTGGATCTCCTCCACCCACCTCACAAACAGCACATCACTTCACTCAACACCACAGAGAGGACTCAGACACCAACAGATGGAGGTCCCTCAACCAGCTGCCACCATGAGCTCTTCATTTCCTGTCTCCCCAACCCCCATCACACCACCTCCTCCTTTATCCTAAAAGTTCCTTTCTCCACCTGGGCCCTGGAGCCCAACCTCTTTAGGCTCTCTCCAAGGTCACCAGCCTCCTTATTTCTAAATCCAGTGGATTCTTTTCAGTTCTGGTTTTGCTCGATCTCCTGTGGTGTGAGACTGTTGATCACTGGCTAACAATAGTCCCTTCCCACAGATCCCAAGACACAAAATCCTCTGATGTTCCTGCCTTTTTAACTACTCTGTTTCCTTTTCTGTAGCATCTTCCTCTGCCCACTACTAAAATATTTGCCTTTCTTTTTTTGAGACAGAGTCTCACTGTGTTGCCCGGGCTAGAGTGCCATGGCATCAGCCTAGCTCACAGCAACCTCACACTCCTGGACTCAAGCGATCCTCCTGCCTCAGCCTCCTGAGTAGTTGGGACTATAGGCATGCGCCATCACGCCTGGCTAATTTTTTTCTATGTATTTTTAGTTGTCCAGCTAATTTCTTTCTATTTTTAGTAGAGACGGGGTCTCACTCTTGCTCAGGCTGGTCTCGAACTCCTGAGCTCAAGTGATTCTCCCGCCTTGGCCTCCCAGAGTGCTAGGATTACAGGCATGAGCCACCACACCCAGCCAAAATATTGGCATTTCTTGGGTTCTATTCCTGACCCCAGCCTTTCACTCCACATTCTCTTAGGGGGCTTCATTGGCCACTACTCATGACCCCCAAACTGCTCTATCCAGCCCAAACCCTGGGTTCCCCCATGCACATCAACTTCAACACTCTCCAAAAGTGAATTCATTATCTGCCCCCCAAATCTGCTTCTCAGCTCCTCAATCCCAGTAGATGACATTGCCGCCCATCTAGCTGCTCAAGCCAAAATTCAAGAAATCATCCTCCATTCCTTCTTCTTCTCTCCCTCATCCAAGCACTAAGTTCTGTTAACTCCTCCTCCAAAACACTTCTTCAATCTGTCCACTTCTCTCCAACTCACTGCTGCTGCCTCAGTGCAGACAGCCTTCACCTGGGTCTAGAACCCTCCAGATTTCCCAGCCTCCAGTCCTGACCACCTTTGACCAAGTTCTCAATGCAGTGATTTTTACAAAATATGAATCTGAGCACCTTACTGCCGAACTCAAATCCATGGCTCCCTACTACTCTCAGGACGAGTCCAAGTCTCTTTAAACTACATTACAAGGGCCTCCGTGTTCCGACCCCTGCCTATTTTACTGCCTAATGAGCCCTACACGATACCCCCATGCCAGGCTTTCTCTGGCCTCTGTACACGCTAGTACCACTTCATTCATTCACCCAATACGTTTATTGAGGGCCTGTGATGTACCAGCAATTGAAAACAGAAGACTTCTGTCCTCATAGACCTCGGCAAAGAAAGTCAAACTTTAACCCCAAATAACCGTAGAAGACTTATAAATGCAAATGATGGGAGCCTGGGGTGCTTCGCGGGCACTGAGGGCCCGCAGCCCCCGGGACTCCCACCCGCCCCGCCCCCTGCACAGGCCCCGCTCCTCACCTGCCTCGTAGCCGTCATCGCGCTTCTCCCGCTTCACGCGCCGCTCAGAGGGCTCTGCCTGGCTGCGATCCCGCCCATGCGCGCTGCTCCGGGCTTGGGCTTCGGCTTCGGCCCCGCGCCGCCCGCTCCCGCGCTCGCTTCCACGCTCTCGGCTCCGCTTCCGTCGTTCGCCGCCGCTGCCGCCACCGCCGCCACTCCGATGCTTATGCTTTTTGTGCTCCCGGTGCCGAGGCGGCTGCTCGGTGGCGCCCCCGGTGCCGGCCGCCGCCGTCGTCCCAGCTGCCTCCTTCTCTCCGCGGTGCTTCTTTGACGACCCCATCGCGGTTCGTCTGCCCAGAGTCCGGCCGCCGCCGAGCCCCGACGACGCAAAATGGAAACACTTCCGGGTCGCTTGGCAGTCGCTGTCGTGTTGCCGGAAACCAAGAGCGGCTGCTTCCGTCGTTCGTTCTGGACCCTGCCCCAAAGGCTCATGGGAAGGCTGGGATTGGGGCCTGACTGCGCATTCGCGACCGCTTCGGGTGGGTGGCTGTCTTTTAGCTGGTGGCCCCGTTGCGCCTGCGTCCCTACAAGGGTGCAAAGTTAGCGTGAAGAAGGTCGGATCCCAGAACTGTAAAGTCTTAGAGGCCTTCTAAGCCAGCGTCCCCGGAGCTGGAAGCCCCTCCTGGACTCCCTCCGCTTGCACTTCCCCAGCCGCGGGGTGCTCACTGCCCCACTGTCCGTGGACAGCATTCTCTTCTCCGGTAGGCGCCCACCTAGTGCACTCCCTGGGGTCGTGGCTCCATCGGGTGTTGGACGATGCAGCATGTTTTCCTCCTCCGCGAGACCCCCAGCTTCCAAGCCCCTGTAATCGGTATTATCAGCGAACGCCTTCCCATATTCCCTGGATTGGGTTTTTTTAACCTGCGCCCTGTGGACTGTTAAGGACCTCCAGATGAACTCCTATGTGTCTGTGAACCCCTTGAAATTGAGTGCAAAGTTTGGCATATCTGTGTATATGAGCTCTCAGGTTTTTTCTTGAGGAGAGGGGCTCTAACTAAAACTACTGGGACTTAAAAGCCCAGTTCACACAATCCCTCCTCCCACCCAACAGTGGCTCAGCCTGTGACTGCCTGTGTGGCCCTTCTCAGCACGTGTTAGCGTGCGTCGCGCACACTCCTTTAAAGTCCACCCCCCTCCCACTGGACTGGGAGTCCTCAAAGGCGAGGGCTAGGCTTTCTATTCACTCTTGAATTTCTAGGACTCCGCGTGTATGTTGAAGATGGGTGGAGGAGTCTCAGCTGTTACTCTTCAAGATGTTCCACTCCTCAGGAGCAGAGAAGGGTCTGTGTGTACTGAGTGGGGGCAGCCAGAACAGCCAGAGCTCCTGGGGGTTGTGGGAACAGAGTAGGCCTGATGTCCACCCACCAGCCACCTCCTATTACCAGCCCGCACCCTCCCCTCCTCCACCAGAAATCCCACACTGTATTTGCCTTAAAGCCTTTAATTTTTCTCAGGGTCTGCACTCCGGGTCCAGGCTGGGGGTGGAGTGCCTGTCAGGCTGGCTGCCAGTGGGTTCCGTCCTTGGGGGACTCTGAGAAGAGTGCTCCGTTCTCACCCCCATTGACTTGTGGCTCCTTCAAGACAAAAAGAAACCAATGGGCTCCACAGCTCCCACTCCCATACCCAATGAAACCACTGACGATGTGGGTTCAAATCCAGCTTCTATACTGGCTTGCTGTGTGGCCCTGGGCAGGTGGCTTCCCCTCCTTGAGTCTCAGTTTCCTTATTGTGAAGGAAGCCTCATAATCCCTGCTGTGTACCGGGTTCTTCTGAGACATAAGCGATAGTATACACCAGTGACCTGTGTGGCGCCAGCCCCTAATGAGGGATTGGGGTGTGGCCACTCAGATGGTCACAGAGTCCCAGACTGGCTCTGCTGCCTATTCACTCTTGTGTCCTTATGCAAGGCCCTGCCCCTCAGGTCCTTCATTTCCTCATTAGGAAGTAGGAACAATAACCCTGGCCCTACCTTCCTCCGATAACATGGAGGACAGGAGACCCTGTGGGACCCAGAGTGCTGGAATGGGTGCTCTTTCCTGCAGCAGCTCAGCAGAGCCAGTTCTTAGCCAGCTAGACAGCCTCACCTGGGTTTCCTGGAGGTGCCCTGTGTGTCCACTTTTCCTGCCTCAGCCAGCAGCTGCTCTTCGTCCAATCCCAGTGCCGACAGCACCTGGGAGAAGCGCCGGGTCACGGTAAGCCGGGCGTTGGCCTGAGGGGAGACAAGGGGTTCCCGCTCTGCACCAGGGCTGCTGAGGGTTGGGGAGGCTTTGGTTACTGAGGGGATCCCAGGGCTTCCGAGGGGGCAGCAGGCCAGGGATCCAGCTTTGTTCTCAGGGCAGCTTTATGCTTGTCCAGGTGCTAGCCTCACCTGCATGGCCTGCTGGAAGAGGAAGGGCCGGGCCTGCACCCTGTGCTGGATGCCCTGCAACTCTGCCTGGTACTCAGCAAAGCGCTGTCGCTCCTGGCGCCTGCGGGGAGACAGGCCTCTGGGCAGCAAACCATGGGCACGTCCCCACTCCTGAGTACACTCGTCCTCATTAAGGACTTTCTATTTACATCCTCCCCCAACCCTTACCTTTACAAAGCCACTTCATTCCCATCCTGGCCCTGGACTCCTTGTGAGGTCAGCCAGGGTGGGAATTATTCACCCCATTTTATTGATGACTCAGGAGGGTCAAGAGACTTGTGCAAAGTTATGCAGCTGGGAAGTGAGGGAATGAGCCCTGAGCCCAAGGCTCCAGGCTGTAAGCCAGAGCTTGCCCTTCCTCCCAAGGGAGAAGGCCCAGCGCTGGCGTTTGAGCTCCTGGAGACCTGTTTGCACAGCCCCCCCCCTGCAGTTCACACGCCTGCCCCTGTCACACTGCACCCTGAGGAGGAAACTGTGACTGTAGGCTGTGCCACTTTGGGCAAGGGCCCTTCTCTGGGCTGAGCTTTCTTCTTTGTGCCATAGCAGGGATCGGACAAGCTTGCCAGTGTTCTCTGTGGTTCTTGTAAGCCAAAAATTGGGACAGAGGAATTAAAAAAAAAAAGTGTGTTCCAAATTAAAGAACACATCCCAGAAAGATCAGTGTTCCACTGGGAAGCACAATTCCATTTATAAACGCCCAGTTTATGCACTTGTCAGAAATGTCTGTTCAACAAGCTGGGTGTCACTGCCTTTTGTGAAGAGAGCATTCTGGCAGCAAGAAGGGTCTTACCCAAAGTCACACAGCCCACAGCAAGAGAGACCTTTGGGCCACACCCCACATGACACCAGGTGTCCTGGGAAGCACATTAGAGAGGCCTCAGGGTGTGGAGGCAGCACCCAGGGACAGAGAGGCAGACAAAACCCCCTACTCATGCTGCGACCTCCAGCAAGCAGCTGAGCCCTGAGGAGAGACACTGCCTTGCTGAGCCAGTTCCTTCCCCAGTGGTGTGCCAGGGAAGGAACTATCCTCTGTTGAGAAAAAGATATGGACTTGAAAACCTATGGCCAGGAACACAAGTTACTGCAAATAGGAATCTTCACCATTCAAGAAGGAATTTGCAGCAGTTATGAGGGGCGGGGGTCGGGGAGTGATGGCGCATGCGCTGGCATTCAGTCTTTCCCACGATGTTGTGTATATTTCCCCTGCTGGATACTTTATGCTATTTCTAGTTTGTTTTTGTTTTGAGACAGAGTCTCACTCTGTCACCCAGGCTAGAGTGCTGTGGCATCAGCCTAGCTCACAGCAACCTCAAAGTCCTGTGTTCAGGTGATCCTCCTACCTCTAGCTGGGACTACAGACATGCACCACCACACCCAGCTAATTGTTTATAATTTTAGTAGAGATGAGGGTCTCACTCTTGCTCAGGCTTGTCTCAAACTCCTGACCTCAAGTCAAGTGATCCTCTGGCCTCAGCCTCCCAGAGTATTAGGATTACAGGCATGAACCACCATGCCCAGCTGAGACCCTGTCTTAAAAAAAAAAAAGAAAAGAAAAGAAAGGAAGCCCATGTCTTGGAGCCCTGAGCAAAAAAGGAAGTGGTACCAGTGGGTGACAGCCCGGTTCATCATCTCAGAGTGAAAGGAAGACACATCCCTCCCCGCCACAAGACAACCTCTTTTGTGCCCACCCTTCCTAGGCAGGGTGGGGTCTCCTGTCCCACTCGCAAAATTCACAGGCTGCAAGGGCTGAAAGACCGAGTGGGAGATATCTGCTTGTGCCTTAACCGCCTCAAGTAGAAAATAAAAGCAGTGAGTTTGAAACACTCTTCTTGCTGCACCTGTTGCTTAGAGTTCTGAACCTTACACTTCCTGCCTTACTAGAAAAACAAATGATGAGCTTGAGGCCCGGCAAGAAGGAGGCATCTCCCCAGTCATTGGCCCAGGATTCCCCTAAAACGCACTTGACCTCTCAAAGCCTCCGTTTCCTCATCTATAAAGTTGGGATGATAAGACTGAGCCTCAAAGAGTAGGTGATCGGAACCCTGCTGAGTCCTCCACGGCCCTGCTGCAGAGAAAGAACTCTGCAGCTCAGTACTCGCCATGAACCAAAGGAGATGAGGCGTGAAAAGGGCTGTCCTGCGTCAGCTGCACACAGTAGGTGCTCGAATCAGTGGCATCGGTGATCATGTGTATTTGTGTTACCTGTTTCCTTAGGCTGGGAAAGTCATGGTGTCCTTTATCTAAAAGCTGGGCATTTGGGCACCCAGAGACAGGGGAGCCAAGTGGCTGGAACCCCACCCAGCTCTACTGCTCACCTGTGATGCTTTAGCAAATTCTTTTAAGCTCTCTGAGCCCTGGTTTCATCTGTAGAATTATGGAAGTAGTGATGCTACCTACTTCATGGGCCTGTTAGGAGTCTAAAGATTTGCCTGACCCACAAATTTGCTTTCTAAGAAAATGGTCAAAATATAGGAAGAGATCAAAACAGATGCCTCTTCACTTGACCATGAACAAAGGTTGTCTCCAGGACTGGAATCATAGGTCTGTTCATGGTCTATATTCACTATTTCTGTAGTATTTGAAATTTTATAATAAGCATGTCTGGCATTGGAAATCAGAAAAATAAGATTTGACAGTATGATGATGCTTGTAGGAAATGTTAACCTTGGGCATTGACAGCTGCAGGGATTGTTATTATTATTAACTGGTGACCTTGGACCAGCCCTTTCTCCTCCCTGTGCCTCAGTGTCCTCATGTGTAAAATGTGGAGAAGTGGCCTGGCCAGCCCCAGGGAAGGCGAGGGCTGGGTCTGCTTGGTCCTGCGGTCTGAGACTGAGCATGACCTCCTTGCCCTTTCCCCACCAGCTCCCCCGAAGCCCCGGCTCCCTACCTTAGCTCCTCCAGCTTGCGCTGGGTGGCCCCGGGCCTCGGGCTCCCTTTGGGCTTGTAGGCTGCCAGGCAACGGGCCACCTGCTGCTGCACCCGCTGCTCCCGGGCACGCCGCTGCTCAGCCTGCTGCCGCTCTGCCTGCTGCTGCCGCTCCCAGGCCTGCAGCAGGCTTCTTTGGTGGAGGAGAGGGAAGAGGGAGGGATGGGACAGGTCTGCAAGGGGGCAGGAGCCTCAGAGAGAGCCAGGGACTGGGTAAGGGAGTATGGGAGTCTGAGAGGACGGGCTGCAGGGTCCAGAGAGCCAAGGTCCTGGGAATGGGGTTTGTCATGGAAGTTTAATGTGATGGAAACTGCCTCTGTGGCGTGGCCCTCAGGCACAGCTCAAGGCCTTTCCCTACTCTTTCTGGATGTTTCCTGCTCACCCCAGCAAGCAGAGAGCTCCAACTCTGAACTTCCTTAGCCCAGGTTTCCTGAGCCACTGTGGAGCTCAGCACACAGCCTGTGACCCCACTTGCATTGCTAATCTCCCCTGGCAAAGAGCTCTCCTTGAGGGCAGGGGCCAGATCTCGTCCTCTCTGACCCTCTTATCTGGTAGGAGCCAGGTAATGCTTGTGGGTTTGAGGCAAAGCTGAGTGGGTAGATGGAAAGAGAAGCAAAATGGTGAAGGATTGATGGGCAAAAGAACATAGGATGAAAGGTGTGGGTCTTCAGACAGCGACCAGATCAACCCGTGACATCCCATGTTCCCAGTCATGGCCAGTTCCTTCCTGTCAATCAGATGTCATTCATCTGTCTCATCTGTCATTCTCAAATGTCATTCTCAACCTTTCCCTCACCAGCGCATCTTTCTCCCAGGTGTCTCCCATCTCTAGCTACACATTCCATTCATCTTTATTAATTATCCTTCTTCACCAGTAGAACGTAAGCCTCATGAGATCAGGGCTTCCTGTCTGTCCTGTTCACCATCAACATATCCCCGGCACCTAGAACAGTGTCTAAGATATCCTGAAACTCAATATTTGGTGAATTCATGCACAATTGAATCATGGTCAGATGGAAAGATGGCCAGACAGACAAATAAAGGGGTAGAAGCAGTCATTTACTCAGTGTGTGTTTATAGAGCACCAACTATGTGCCCAGTCCTGTGCAGGGAACCAGGGAGGCCATGATCACTAAGATCTGGCACCTGCCCCCAGGGGGCCCTCAGGCTGTGGGCAGGGGTGTGCAGACAGTCCTGTGCCCCAGTGCAATGTGGTGTGTCGAGTGCTGGTACGGAGGCAAGCAAAGAGAAGAGCTTCGTGGAGAGACAACTGACTTGGGAGTTGAAAGGTGCATCCGAGTTAGCTGGGTGAACAAGGAGGGGCAATCCCTGGACAGCAGGGAGGGAGGACATGGGGCAGTGCAGCCACCCTGACCAGCTGGTGTGGTGTGTGGTCTTGTTACCAAGGAGTCTGGGCTTCTCAAGGCCCTGCGAAGCATGGAAGTATTTCATGCTGCAGGTGACAAGAATTGAATGGTGCTTTGCAAGAATTAATATTATTTAAAATGTCCATGTTACCTAAAGCAGTCTACAGATTAATGCAATCCCTATCAAAATTCCAATGACATTTTTCACAGAAAAAGAAAAAATAATCTTCATGTGGAACACAAAAGACCCCAAGTAGCCAAAGCAATCTTGAGCAAAATTAAACAAAAAGGAGGCATAACATGACCTGATTTCACAATATACTACAAAGCTATAGAAATCAAGAACAGCATGGTTCTGACATAACAGATATAGAGACCAATGGAATAAAATAGCTTAGAAATAAATCTATGCATTTATTTATTTCCAAGCCCTCTTAACAAATCAATTGATTTGTTGTATTGTTTTTGTTTTAGAGACAGGGTCTGACTGGAGTGCAGTGGCTATTCACAGGCACAATCATAGCACACCCAGCCTCGAACTCCTGGGCTCAAGCAATCCTCCTGACTCAGACTTCTGAGTAGCTGAGACTACAGGTGTGCACCACTTCACCCAGCTATGGTCAGTTGATTTTTGACAAAGATACCAAGAACACACAATGGGGAAAGAACAGTCTCTTCAATAAATAGTGTAGGGGAAACTGGATGTCCACATGCAGAAGAATGAAATTAGACCTTTATTTCATACCCTATACAAAAATCAACTCAAAATGGATTAATGACTTAAGACCTGAAACTAAAACTCCTAGAAGCAAACATGGGAGAAAAGCTCCATGACATTGGTCTGGGCAAAGATTTTTTAGATATGACCCCAGAAGCACAGGCAACAAAAGCAAAAATAGACAAATGAGATTGCATCAAACTAAAAAGTGGCTGCACAGCAAAGGCACAGTCAACAGAGTGCAGAGACAACCTACTTATGGGAGAAAATATTTGCAAACCATACTTCTGATACAGGGTTAATACCCAAAAATATATAAGGAACTCAAAAGAATTCAATAGCAAGGAAACAACCCAATTAAAAAATGGGCAAAGAAGCCAGGTGTAGTGGATCAACATCCACCTGTAGTCCCAGGTACTCAGAGGACTGAGGCGGGAGGATCACTTGAGCCCAGGAGTTTGAGGCCAGCCTGGGCAACATAGCAAGACCCTGTCTCTACAAAAAAAAAATTTTTTTAATTAGTTGGGCATGGTGGCCTGCGCATGTAGTCCCAGCTATTCAGAAAGTTGAGGCATGAGGATCATTTGAGGCCAGGAGTGAGACCCTGTCTCTCTAAACAAAAGGCAAAGGACTTCAATGGGATGGACATTTCCTAAAGTAGACATACAAATGGCCAAAAGGTACATTAAAAAAATGTTCAGATCACTAATTATCAGGGAAATGAAGATTAAAATCACGAGATATCACGTCTCATCTGTCAGATAAGTGTTGGTGACGATGTGAAGAAAAGGGAACCTTTGTGCGCTAATGGTGGGAATGTAAATTCATATGCCTATTGTGGAAAACAGTATGGAGTTTCCTCGTAAAACTAAAAATAGAGCTGCCATGTGATCCAGCAGTTCTACTTGTGGGCACATATCCAAAGGAAGGGAAATCAGTATGTTGAAGAGATATCTGCATCCCTACATTCATTGCAGCAATATTCACAGTAGCCAAGACATGGAATCAACCTAAATGTCCATCAACGGATGCATGGATATTTAAGAAGATGTATACATACACAATGGAATACTATTCAGCCTTAAAAAATAAGGAAATCATTTGCAGCAACATGGATGAACCTGGAGGGCATGATGTTAGTGAAGTAAGCCAGGCACAGAAAGACAAATACCACATGATCTCATTCATACATAGGATCTGAAACAGTCAAACCCATAGACGCAGACAGGAGAATGGTGGTTACCAAGGTCTGGGTGGGTTTGAGGAGAGGAATGGGGAGATATTGGTCAAAGGACACAAAACTCCGGATAGACAGGAGGCATAAGTTCAGAGATCTATCGTACTACATGGTGTGTATAGTTAACTGTATGTTACATACTTGAAAATTGCTAAAAGAGTAGATTTTAAGTGTTCTCACCACAAAAATAAGTATGTGAGGTAATGCATATATTAATTAGCTTGATTTAGCCATTCCACAATGTATATGTATTTCAGAACATCATGTTGTACACTATAAATGTATACAATTTTTATTTGTCAATTAAAGAATTGAGGGGTGCTATAAAATGCTGAATAGATTCTCCTCCTCCCCCTCATGCCATTTCTAATCAGTCACCAAGGCCATTGAGCCACCTCTAAATGTCTCTTAAATGTATCAAGCCTTTCCATCCACAGGGCCACCTGTATCAGGCCCTTATCGTCCCTCACCTAGACCTTGCCAACAGCCTCCCACCTTCCTCATCTGCTCCCACTGTCTCTTGTTCAAGCCCAAGTGTAGCAATTGCCTAACTGAATTGACATAATTGCCATCTGTCTCCTTTTCTAGACCTTGAGCTTCTCAGGGCTGGTGCCAAGTCTTTTGATCTTTATAACCTGAGGGCCCGTGAGTAGATACTCAAGATAGGTTGCATTAGTCACTTAATTAATAGATTAATGGACGGGTAGAAGAAATGAATGAAAAGTGGCCTGTGTCAATAGATAGTTGGCCAAGTAGACGGATGGATGGATGAATGGTTGGATAGATGTTACCAGTATCTGGATGGATGGATGAATGAATAAATAATTGGGCAATCCGAAAGATAGATTGGTGAATGGATAAATAAAGGGATGAGTGAGAGTATGAATGACTAAGTGTCTCTTGGAGAAGTAGCTTCTTTCCTACTCCTCGCCCTCAGCTCCCACCCCTTGCTCTTCCCTCTTACCTGGTGGCCTCATGTCGTTTGTGGAAGGTGCGATTAGGGAAGTTGGCAAACGGGAAGGTTTCATATCCCAAGGCCTGGGCTTTCCCACTCTGGTTGGAGGCCTGGAAAGCAGCCCGCAAAGCCTTCCAGGGATGTTGTTGGGGGCCTGTCCACAGTGGGACCAAGTCAGGAACTTGGCCATCCACCCAGCACCCAGAACAGCCCAGCCCCATCAGAACTCCTGGCCCAGGTCATGGCCTGTCAACTGCTCTCCCCACCATGTAGCCTCTGGGGGACCCAGGCACTGAGCCGCACACTCACCACAGTGCCAGTCTTGCTGTAGCTGCCTGTGCAGCTTCTCCAGGTCCCCCGGCCCCTCCTGCTCCTTGGCACCCGGCTTCCTCCTCTGCAGCTCTTGGAGGTTGTTGGAGCTGGAGCTGCTTCCCGGGCTCTGGCCCTGCAGTTCCCCCTCATCCAAGGCCTCCTCTCCAGAATTCTGCCCCTTTTTCTGAGAACTGTTGCTCCTTCTGGAAGGGGCCCTGTGTTCCTCCTCCTCCTCAGCCTCCTCTGTAGCCTCTGAGAACTCCTCCTCCAAGGTCGACCCCCTCCTGGGGAGCTGGGGCAGTTCCCCAGGGCTCAGACCCCCCTCGGCCTCCTCAGCACTCGGCCCTTCCAGCTCAACAGCCTCCTCGGACTCCGATCCTGATCCTGACCTCTTCCCAGGCGGCCAGAGGTCACACTCACTGAGTGGCTCTGGCCCTTGGCTGTCCTCTTTGCCAGGAGGGATGGGGATGCCGCCCCAGGCCCCAAGCTGCTGTCTCCTCTCCAGGTTTTGCTCTTCTGGGAGGATGACCGTGGACTGGGTCCTGGACTTTCGCTGGGGAGCCATGTGGGACCGGGGAAGGGCTTGGTGGCCAGGGACTGAAGGGGATCTTGGCTGAAGCAGAGTCTGGCCATCTGTGGTGAAGTTCTCCCAGGCCCACTGGAAGGGGAAGGAGGGTTTCCGAGGAGGGGGGAAGAGACTGAAGAGGGAGAGGGTGGGGGTCAGTGGCTGTGCCAGCCCCCAGGGGGGCCTGATGCCCAGCCCCCTCCCAGCCCCTCGCACCGCTCCTTACTCCTCAGCCTCAGTGGAGCCCTGTCCTTTCTTGGTCCGTCCCCTGGGCCTGCGGTCCTTCTTTGCCGTCTGCCCTACGCTCTTCGACCTGTGCTGCGGGACCTGAGTTGGCACCCCATCGCCACTCCCCAGGCTCTCCTGGGCAGAGACAGGAGGGGAGGCCAGCTCTGAGCAAAGTGGCCTTCCGAGATCACTTTGCTTCTCCAAGGGGCCCTTCTGGGCCCTCGTTCCCATTAAGACTGACTGATTACGGCTGGGCGCGGTGGCTCACACCTGTAATCCTAGCACTCTGGGAGGCCGAGTCGGGTGGATCGCTCAAGGTCAGGAGTTCAAAACCAGCCTGAGCAAGAGCGAGACCCCGTCTCTACTAAAAATAGAAAGAAATTAATTGGCCAACTAAAAATATACAGAAAAAATTAGCCAGGCATGGTGGCACATGCCTGTAGTCCCAGCTACTCAGAAGGCTGAGGCAGGAGGATCGCTTGAGCCCAGGAGTTTGAGGTTGCTGTGAGCCAGGCTGACCCCACGGCACTCTAGCCCGAGCAACAGAGTGAGACTCTGTCTCAAAAAAAAAAAGACTGACTGATCGCTACCTCCATTTTACATACTGAAGTGACAACAGGCACCGTTTACAGAGCACCTGCCCTGTGCTCAGGACTTTCACACGTTAACAGACTAAAGGACCCTATGAGGTAGATACTCGCTGTCATCCCCATCACACAGAGGAGAAAACTGTGGCTCAGAGAGGCCAAGTAGCTAAGATCGCACAGCTGCTGAGAGCCCAGATTTGTCACCATAGCACTGTGCCGCCTCCAGGCCCTGGACTGAGCTTCCAGATGTCCCCTAGGGCCCTGGACCTGCTCTAGGTGGAAGGAACTCAGCTTTCCTGAAACCCTGCTCCTCCAGCAGTGCTCCCTCATTCACTCCATCATCCCTGGGAGTCAGCCCCGGGCATCATCCCTCGTCTTCACCCCACATCCTTTAGGCCACCTGTGGTCCCTCCCCACTCAGGCCTCCCTGACTTGCACCTGGACCTCAGATCCAGGCTGTGGCTCCTTAAGGGCCTCCCCCAGCCCTGTCCTCCCTGACCTTGACAGCCTACCTGCTGCTGGGCAGTTGGAAGCCCCCCACTGGCCTCCCTCACCAGCTCCACTCGGGGGATGCTGGACAGAAGCTTGAGTAGTCCTATGCCTGTCCCCAGAGCCTGAAGCCTCGTGTCCTGCCCTGGTCTCCCTGATGTGGTCCTGACCAGCTGCTGGTGGGTGTTTAGCATATTGGTGTCCTGCCCCATCTCCCACCCCCACCTGCCTGCTGTGGAACTGCCCCACAAGCCATCTCTATGGCAACCGGTCCTCAGCCAGTCTCCAGGGCTCTGGCAAAAAGTGTGCCAGGAAGGGGTCAGCCAGGGTGTGGGGCAGCTTCTGTCCAGGGTAAAGGTTCAGCCAGAGGCAGAGGGATGATTCAGGCCCGGGATGGGAGTCCAGTGACCCAAGGCCAAGTCCTGCCTCTGCCACAGACTCCCCGTGTGATGTGGTGTGAGTCCCCTGTCCTCACTCAGCCTGTGTTTCCCCATCTATATGTAAAAGGGACCCCTGGACTCAGCCATCCTGAAGGGGCCTCCCGTCCTGTCCAGGCAGGGCCTGAGGTGGGTCCTCTCCCTCAACCTGTCCCCTGGACTGGTGCCCAGACCCAGCCGAGGCCCTGGGGGAGCTAAACTGAACTCTCACAAGATTGTGTTTGAACCACTTGCCCTCCTCCTAGCCCCTGACGGATCGGGAAAGGCCGAGAAGCCAAGCACTGTGCCCAGGAGAGGCAGCAGGCCATTCGGAGCCCAGAGGAGGTTCTGGAGGGACTTACAGCACTTCAATCTTATCCAAACTTCTAGGCAGTGCCAAAAGCCGTGGGATGTTAAATCCCATGGGACACCCAGTGCTGGCCACTAAGACCAGCAGCACAAAGACATGGTCCCGGGGGAGGCCCTGGAGACCGACTGGCTACCTGGAGACCTGGCTTGGCCTCTTACTAGCTCTGTGACCACTTCTCCATTCTGCAAAACCAGAATTATGGGCCCAGCTCATAGGTTTGTTGCAGGGATGGAATGACATCACACAGGCAACACCCTTTCATTTGTTACTGCAGTTTTGAGGCAGCAGGGCACGATGTGGAGCACAGAGCGAGCACCTGGGTCCAAATCCCAGCTCCTCCACTGTCCCATACCTTCTCCGTGCCTCAGTTTCCCCGTGGGCAGCATGGGGCTGGTTATAATCGAATCTGCCTCTAGGGCTGTGGTGAGGATTAAGTCAGTTAATCTACACAAATGTAGATAGAACATCCATGTGTCCCATCGGAACTGCTATGTAAGAGTTGCCGGTACTAATTAACCAATGACACAGCCCCAGTGACATAGGTCGTGGAAGTAAATCCTGGAAGATGCCCTAAAGGCATGTTTTTCTCAGACCTTTTGGCCTGGTGAACCCTCTTCTGTTCTCAGACACCATCCCAGTAACACCTCACAAGGGACGCATCCAATTTAACACCCTAAATAGTGCTAGAGGTGAAAGTCTTTTGCCACCCAAAGTATGCACTCTCTCCTTTCTGGACAGCTGCCAGCCTCTACCCAGACCCCAGGTGCGATTCACAAGTGCAGGCTGCTCCATTTGCAGAAATGGAGCCTCCTCCTCGGCCCATTTGATTTCCTGGACAGTCCAAAACTCTGGGCCACTCTCTTCCTTGGCAGAGGGCAGGTCTGGGTTTCTCAGGTGGATACTTTCATGAGGTGCATGCAGACCCCTCTCCCCGCCAGCCACACTTGCTGGGTGAGCTTGTCAGTCTGACTGCCTTAATGGCCATCTGCTGCTCTCTGGCCGACCTGAGTTTACGTACTGCAGCCCCAGCCTCTCCTACAAAGTCTAAACTCAAGTATCCAGTGGCCCCCACCTTGACCACCCTATCTACACTGCAGCCTGCACCACACACACACACCTGACCCCTCGCTGTGCTCTTCTTTTCTTTCCATCTCACCATCACTTTCTAACACGGAGCTTCTGTGAGGGGCTCAATTATGTCCCCCCCTAAATTCATGTATTGAGGTCCTAACCCTCAGCATCTCAGAATAGTACTGTATTTGGACATAAGGCCTTTAAAGAGGTAATTAACACAAATGAGGTCACACTGGTGGGCTGTAATCCAATAGGACTCTGTCCTGATAAGAAGAGGAGGTTAGGACACAGACAGACGTAGGGCGGCGACCACGTGAAGACACAGAGACCACGTGAAGACACAGGGAGAAGGCGGCCACGGGCAAGCCAAGGAGAGAGGTCCCAGAAGAAACCAACCTGCCAACATCTTGGTATGGACTTCTGGCCTCAAGAACTCCGAGAAAACACCTGTCTGTGGTTTAAGCCGCCCCGTCTGCCATGCTTTGTCGTGGCAGCCCCACCACACCAACACACCTTCTGTTCAAGTCACTTGTCTGATACGCTTACCGTTTGTCCTTCCTAGCAGCTCCAAGCTGGATGACAGCAGGGACTTAATTTTTGTTCACAGCTGTATTCCCACGTCTAGCACAGAGCCTGCGCGTAGTGGACCCTCAGAAACTACTCACTGTGTGAATGAATGAACAACAACCTACTGCGTAGCTCTCTCGGGTCATAGAGAAACCTGCCGGGAATAACTTACAACCATGTGCGGTTTTGAGGCCCCTCAGGAATCTTTCTTTGTCTTCAGTTTGGGATCCAAGAGTGTGTTAGTAAAGCTACATGAACTCAACAAAATCTCTCAGTAACTGATGGGCACATACACTAACATCTTCTGAAATATGTAAATACATGCATGGTATGAAACATCACTTTACTGGTTTTTCAGATAATGGAAGTAATATATATGCACATTGTCAAAAATCGAAATATTGCAACAGAGCTGCTGTCAACTATTTGGTGTATTTGTCCCATGTCCTTCCTCTGCGTGCACAAGCACATATGGAGCTGGCACCCTGAGAGAGGGAACCCCTGGCATGCAGGCAGAGACATCTGCATCCTTCTCTGCCCACCCCCTCCTGCTTGGGCCAGGCCTTTCCCAGCTCTGGATGAAACTTGAGCCGACACTATGACTTCTCAAGTCACCTCAGGTGGTAAAAAGTCCTCTGATCACTATAAAGCCCAAGAACAACCTCAATTCAGAAATTAAAATGTCTGCCAGGTGTGGTGGCTCGTGCCTGCAATACTAGCACTTTGGGAGGCCGAGGCGGGAGGATGACTTGAGGCCAAGAACTTGAGACCAGCCTGAGCAACATAGCAAGACCCCTACTCTACAAAAATATTTTTTTAAATAGCTGTGTGTGGTGTTACACACCTGTAGTCTCAGCTACTCAGGAGGCCAAGGCAGGAGGCTTAAGCCCAGGAGTTTGAGGCTGCAGTGAGCTATGACTGCACCATCCAGCCTGGGTAACAGAGAGTGAGACTGTCTCTAAAAAAACCAAAGCAAAAAAGAGAGAAAGAAATTAAAATGTCTAGTCTGGGCCAGGCGCGGTGGCTCACGCCCGTAATCTTAGCACTCTGGGAGGCCGAGGCGGGTGGATTACTCAAGGTCAGGAGTTTAAAACCAGCCTGAGCAAGAGCGAGACCCTGTCTCTACTAAAAAAATAGAAAGAAATTAATTGGCCAACTAAAAATATATGGAAAAAATTAGCTGGGCATGGTGGCGCATGCCTGTAGTTCCAGTTACTTGGGAGGCTGAGGCAGAAGGATTGCTTGAGCCCAGGAGTTTGAGGTTGCTGTGAGCTAGGCTGATGCCACGGCACTCTAGCCTGGGCAACAAAGTAAGACTCTGTCTCAAAAATAAATAAATAAATAAATGAAATGTCTAGTCTGGCATGAGAGCCAATAATTAATTATATGAATGATTAATTATTAAATAATAAGTAGCCTCTGAATTTTGTTTAAAGCCTTAAACTTCTTAGGCTGGGAATCCCACAGTCAGGAGATGTGTGGTCAGCTCCTCCTGTCTCCCCGCTGCAGAGAGCTCAGGAAGGGAGGAGGAGCTGGGAGCAGGAAGCCACAGGCCATGCAGGTGCAACCCTAAGAACACCCTGAAAACTGTCAAAACCTGTGCTGAGGCTTCCTCTTTGGGGCACTTTATAGGTTCCCCAGAGATCCGTCTGGAAACTTGCAACCAAAGGTCTCCCAGTGAGAGTGGGCCGAGCCTCTTCTAGGGGGTGCCTGATGGTTTCCATCTTCAGCCACAGCCCCTGGGCACCGGGAGCTGCTGCACCCAGAACACTTTCCTCTGCACAGTCCCCATCCCACCACCGCCACCTCCACCACCGAGGTCTCACCTGAGCAAATTCTCTGTCAAGCTGACCCTTGCCTGGCTCCCCATCCTCCAGGTCATCTGCCCCCCAAGGTTAGGGGCTTGCCTCTCCCTTGGATGAGCGCGGCCCACTCCTGGTGCTCTCCCAGGCTTGTCACCTTTCTGTTTCCATGTCCATTTCCTCAGACACAGACCTTGGGTCCCCCCACATTTCCAGGAGCAAAGATCTACTCTGAGCCCCTCTTAAAGCCTGGGGAGAGAGGGAAGGGCAGCCCACCAGCACCCACTCCTCTCCCTTGCCCCTCCACCCTAAGCTCTTTCACCTTCTCGGGGATGTGGTGGGTGCTGGAGCTGGTAGCACCCTCTCTAGTGTCCCTCCTGTCCTGTGGCAAGGGAGCCTGGCACCTGCTTAGCAATGCAGGGCCCTCGAACTATTGCTCTCTCCTTGGCGTCCGATGCAAAAGCCGAGACCTGAGATCGTGTACCATTTTAATATCTAGTGATTTTTATATTTAGCTGTGTGTACACACACACACACACACACACACAATTTTTTAACAAAAATGGGATCATACTTTTTTTGCTTACTAGTATGTTATGATTCCATGTCAGGACACACAGAGCCACCTCAATCTTTACCATCTTCACTGTGTTTCATAGTATGACCCACAGAGCGTACTCAACCCAGTTCCTCTTGTCAAACACAATGCCACTTCCACTTGGCTTGTCCCTACTACAGACACTGCAGCGTGGACGTCCTTGTAAATGCGCCTTTGCACACAGTATTTCTGCAAGATAAATTCCTCTGAGCAAGCCGGCTGGCTCTAAGCAATCTACATTTTGAGTGCCCAATTACTCCCCGAAATGCTCAATCAATACAGATTTCCATCAGTGGTGTTCTTACTCTCACCAGCAAGGTGTATCATCATTTTCACCTTGCTAATCTGACATATGAAAAAATATTATCACATTATTGCTATAACTTGAATTCCCTTCATTACTTGTGAGATTTCTGTATTTTCCTATCTTGATGGGCCATTTGTGCTTCCTCTGTGAATTGCCTGTTCATGTCCTTCACACATTTCCCCTTCTTCTTTTGGTCGTTGGGAACAGAGAGCTGAGCTGATTGTATTTCTCATTTCCCAGCATGCAAGGAGCACCCACAGATGCAAGGCCACTCTTGTTTTGCTTTAGTTTTCTTCTCCTTCATCTTTGATCCTCACTCCCCTCCTACTTAAATATAAATGCAATTCCTCGCAAATATCTATCATTTCTATGTATTTGTGTTTTTAGTTTATACAAATGGTATTATGTACATTTAGTTTGTATAAAAGGTATCAATCTCATTTTTATTCTTTTCTTTCAACACTGCTGGGGGGATGTTGTTTGCTGGTTTGTTTTTTAAAGACAGGGTCCCACTGTGTTGCCCAGCTGGGCTCAAGTGATCCTCCCGCCTCAGCCTCCCGAGTAGCTGGGACGACAAGCATGCACCGTTGCGCCTGGCCAGCACTGTATTTTCTTTCTTTTTTTTTTTTTCTGAGACAGTCTTACTGTGTTGCCCAGGCTAGAGTGCCGTGGCGTCAGCCTAGCTCACAGAAACCTCAAACTCCTGGGCTCAAGCAATCCTTCTGCCTCAGCCTCCTGAGTAGCTGGGACTACAGGCATGCACGACCATGCCTGGCTAATTTTTTCTATATATTTCTAGTTGGCCAATTAATTTCTTTCTATTTTTAGCAGAGATGGAGTCTTGCTCTTGCTCAAGCTGGTTTCGAACTTCTGACCTTGAGCAATCCACCCGCCTCGGCCTCCCAGAGTGCTAGGATTACAGGCATGAGCCACCGGGCCCGGCCTAGCAGTGTATTTTCAAAGCTGTGTGTGTCAATGCTGACTGCTGCAGCGTGTTCTGCAGTTTGTCTCCACTGCACTACACTTAATCCATCTTCCTGATGCCAAGATGGCTCCCAACTCTTGTTTTCACAAAGCACACCATGGCCTCCATGACCTACATGAGAATTTCTCTGGCTTATTTACCAAGGGCTGAGAGTGTGAAGTCTTGCCACAAACATACACCTAATTTCAGGTTGTTTAAGAGAAAGGCTGTACCAGTTTCTGTGCCTACAGAAGTCACCAAGGATTTCTGTCTGCCCACATCCTCACCAAATGTTGGTATTATTCACCTTACAACATTTTATTAACCCTGTGATTGATTATAAACTGGTATCTGGTAGTGTTAATTCAATTGCCCTGATTACTTCTTTGGATGCATCTTCATTAATTTTTTGCCATTTGGACCAACACTTCTGTGAGCTGCTTGTTTATATTCGTTGCCCACTTATCTATTGTGCTTCTTTTCTTTATTTACTTATAGGGGTTAGTTATTCTCTAGATCGCAACCATCTGTCTATCAACATCATTTCTGAGGACTTTTGTGTAACAGAAATCCTTAATTTTGATGGAGTCAGATCCATACATGTTTTGAATAAGGGTTGTATTTTGGGAGTCTTAAGAAGTCCTTTCTCGGCCGGGCGCAGTGGCTCACGCCTGTAATCCTAGCTCTCTGGGAGGCCGAGGTGGGTGGATTGCTCAAGGTCAGGAGTTCGAAACCAGCCTGAGCAAGAGCAAGACCCCGTCTCTACTATAAATAGAAAGCAATTAATTGGCCCACTAAAAATATATAGAAAAAATGAGCCGGGCATGGTGGCGAATGCCTGTATTCCCAGCTACTTGGGA